>VXBL01006293.1:441851-561604 GCA_013400195.1 Aramus guarauna | reverse complement strand
TGATTATACATATAAAAAAAAAAAAAATTAGGTGGGATGTAACTGCTGTCTCGATTCATGATGTAGGGGTAGCGGTGTGGCTTACAACGCGGAGGCAGCTCAGGGGTTATGGCAGTGTAACTTTTGCTAAAAGCTTTTTAGAGCGCTCTTTGTAATCCTTTTCTACTTGTCTTTATATCCCGGGATCCTTATATTATGCAGTATGCTATATGACTGCTTCCTGTCTGAACGAAAAAAAAAAAAAAAAAATTAACCCCAGGAAAGAGGAGGGGGAGAGTTAATGTTCTCCAGCTGTTATCCATAGATTGTACTCCTGCAATTTCGCTTCAGTGAAACTTTAGTGGGTTTGGTTTTAGATATACAGGGCCTGATTCATTCTTGTGGAAACCTATTAGTCTCTCTGGAGTTGCATCAGGGATGAATTTCAGCCGCTTTGCTGCTGGTGCGAAGGACTACTGGAACAGTCAGCTGGTGGCAGGCAAGCCAATGGCGAGTACAGAAAGCTTGTCTTCCTGCCAGCTAGTTCTAAGCTTTCTTTAACTTTTACCTATCTCGTATGTGTGTTGCCCTCCTAGTATTTAGGAAATTCTGTGAGATATATGCCTTCCCCTCATAATATTGGGCACCTACATAGGATCACTACATTCCCCCCCTGGCCTTTTTCTTTTTTGTTGTTGTTGAGGGCTTGTGGGTGGAGCGATGGAGATGGTCTGCTCAATTCCTTGGGAGTCCAGAAGGCAACTGCCAAAGAATACACCTCACATCCAAAATATGCATGAAGATTGTAAAAAGGAAAGGGGGAAAACACTACTTCTTGAGCAGATTCAGCAGTTCCTTTCATTTGTTGCCAAATGAGCTCTGCTTTCGGAAGCATTGTAGAAGTCGGAAGCTTTAAGCTAAAGTTATTCTCACTGCTGTGGGGTTTCACTCACTTGATACCATCGCTAGAATAACTTCTGCATAAATGGGGTGAACCTGGATGTTGTGATCAAAGCCTCTTTGGATTCTTCCTGAAGGGAGAAGTCTTAGTTGGTCCCCAGAGTTGAAAGGGTCAGTTGCAAAAAATTGTATCGCTGAGGAGCGGTTAGCATCATGATAGGAAGGCATGGCTGCTTCCCTGTGAGTTCAGAGGAATACTTGATTCAATTAATGTACAATTTTGGGGGAGGAATGTGATGGACACAGAGTTGTCTGGAGCCCTCGATGAAGTGGAGGAGGGCTTTACTGTTCCAGAACTACCCGATAGAAACTGTGAAGAAGAGGACGATCAGTGCAACTAGGATATTCTTAATTAATTCACATCTTTCCTCCATTCAGAGTGGAGGCTGGATCCTGGGAATGCAGACTACATGTGGCAAATTAGTTTTTGCAGTACAGACCATTACCTGGGTTGAGAAATAGGTAGAATCCTGGTTTAAAAACAAAAGAAAATAAATATGAATGGAAAAAAATCCCCAAAACCCCCTGGTCAAAACTTTGGTCTTTCAATTTGGGTAATTGTCCCATGCATCACTAGTGTGCTCATCCATCTGAGCTCCTTGGCAGCTTCTGCACATCGTTAATTACTGTGACACTTGGAGAAGCTCTTGTTTGCTCCTTTCTTTCTGGGTGATGCAGAGGAGAACAAAGCTAAACCTGGTAAAGGGAAGCCTTCTTTTCATAAGCTGCTGGGCCTTCTTGTGCCTTTGGCAGCTGAACTGCTTAATTGCTGTAAAAAGTTGCTTTTTAACAGGATGTGACTGCGATCCCGGGCGGAGGAGTAGCACTGAGGAAACACCCAATTGCTGTGTGCTTGAGGAGCAACCTGAATACTGGCTTGATAGTGTTCAGAGTAGCACCTGCGGTTAGGTACGTGGTACGTAGGCTTCAGCACAATGGGCTTTGTAGGCTAGCGCTGTACTATGGTATGCCATTTTAGGGATGGTGGAACGTCTTGAATGCTGCCTTCTCGTTTGCTGCTTGCTGGTATCATAGGTGAGATTTCGGACAGACAACTACAAATGGCTTTTAAAATGGCTGTTGTTTTTTCACACAACCTTCCCATCTGCTGGGAAACTGGAGCATCAGGAAGTTGCCCAAAGTGCTTCTGTCTCAAAGCTGAAGAGATCCCTTAGGGCAAGGGTAACTCCTGCTCAAGATACCACCTCTAAAACATGAGATGATGTAATTCCCTAGTAATAAATGTTTTGCATGGGTTGTTACATTGTTACTCTTATCAGTACTAGGCAACTTTTTGAAATTCACACACACACTATGTGTGTAATAATCTCAGGCAGCTGTCTAAGTGTTTGTGACTAATCACATTCATTACACTGTGCTGCCTTTTGTTTATTTATTTTCTAGTCCAAGGCTTTATTGAATAGAATTTTATTGGAAGCTGCAATTGCCATGTTAAGATGGACAGGAGAGTTGCATGTTTGAGGAGTCCAAGTTAGTTTGTTTACAAAGCATGGTGAATAATTCCTGGCATCTTTGAGTAGATCTATTTTGCACAAATTTAATTTTTTTAAAAACAGGCTAAAACTTGCTCTAAACAAAGGTTAAATGTGAATAAAATTGCTTTTTTGAAAACATGTCATGCAGATGGGATATGAACAAAACACTCATTTAAAAAATTAAAATGATAACATCCAAATTTTGTCTACTGAGTTTACTTCCTCTTAAACTTGTATTTAATAGTTTTCTTTTATTTCCCCTGTTTTCATTTGGCCTTTTAAAATGTTTCTGTAAGGGACATGATTTCTGAAAGCTTGTTTACCTAGAAAAATATGGAGCTTGAGATTTCAGGCTTATCATAGTGTGCAGTAGATTCTGACTGAAGTGCTACAGCTTGAAGTTAGTCTTGCCAAATATGTGCTGGCACTTGTGTTTGAGCACAACTGAAGGGAGTAGATGACTGGAGCAAGAAATCCATTTGGTCATGGAGCAGTTCTTGTAGGGCTTGCACCTATGCAGCAGAAATGTATCATCAGTGACCTTAGCGAGAGTGCTTATTGTTATCCTTTGCTTCCTTGCCTTAGGAATAAGCCATTGACCTTACTGTCATTGATCTAGTTCTTTGCTTGACTTTTTAAGTAAGAGGAGGCATGCCTACCTCATGTCTGATAGTGGAAGGAGCAGCCCGTTGTCAGAGAAGCTATCAAAAATCAGGTTTTATAACAGTTCTGGCCAGAATAAGCTTGCGTGTGCTAGGCAGGAGGCTAGGCGGGGGCTGGCCATAGAGCCTGCTGCTGGAGGGGGAGCAGCTGACATCTACCTGCTTTCTTTAGGAAAAGGTGACGGAACACTCTCCTTCTTGCTGCCTGAGAATGCTTTTGCATCTACAAGCTGAGGGGAAGGACTTTAAAATCACAGGTTTCTGGTTAATAAGAAAATTGGCTTTATGACATGAGCCAGCAGAGCAAGCTGTGTCCTTACATACAAAAGGAAGCTGTGGCATTGAGGGGGAACGGCTGCTTTGCAAAATAACCATAACTTTTCAGCATTTGTCTTTGTCATTACATTGAGACTTGGGAACCAGTCAAACTTGAGAGCAGCTAATAATGGTACATCATCTTGACAATATCAGTGTTCAGACCTTATGAAAGGATGTCTTTTTAATGAGTCAACTGTCCAGATTGCTGCAGTTGTTGACAAAACTTCTTCTGGGTATCTCCTGCCCTTTCTGCTTCCAGAAACTGGTCTAGAGAGGGTTGGTGACAGTGTGCAGCAACTCTAGTTCATCTGCTAAAATGCATCATGAAAGACTTGATATGACCCAGGAGCCTCGTGCTATGGAGAACAGAGGATGACAAGGGAGAAATAGATGAAATGACAGCTTAGGCAAGGAAATCAACATCCTTCCCAAATCGCAAGCCTTTCTGAAAAACTAATTTATTTTTTTTTAAATTGAATATTTAATTCAGAAAGATTTAAATGGAAGCTTTTTGGGAATAACTTTAACTCAGTTCAAGTTTTGAAAATACTCCTTCTCCAAACTTCTATTTGTGGCACTTTATATTCACAAACTGTCCAGAGGGAGAATTCCTGTGTAGATCCTAGTGTCCTGCTAGCATAAGTGCAGAAACCTGCCTATGTCACGGGATGTAGTTGCCACAAAGCCCAGGCAACGTGGTTCATGAAGGTGGCTTTAACTATGACGATGTGTGAGCTGGTGTATGGTAGCTGAAGCTTTCCCGGGATTGCCAGCATACAGCAGTGTGGTGAAATAGGTCACTCTGTGCTCCTTTTGGAGTTGGCTACTCTCTTAAACCCCTCCTTCAGCAGGGGGAAATGGTTAAGGTCTGCTTTACAGACCTAAGATTTCATACTTGTGCCTTCTTTCTTGAAGGTGCTGTTGGACACAGTAACTCCTTGTGAATGCTGCCTTTGATTAGGTCTCCGCTAATTTAGCGATAGCAAGTGTTCTGACATGTCAGATGTTGCATGTGGAAATCTTTTAAATCCAGAAGTTGTTATTCAGGACCTATAGACTTTTGCATATGTTACGATTTGTTTCCCCATGAAGTATTGGTAGATAAATTTCATGTACAGTGTTTATGTCGGGTCTGAAAAGCAGTATAACATGGTGGTCTTGCACTAGAGAAATGGTATTTCTGATGGGTAAGCCATTTTGATAGACTATTCTGATTCAATTTCCTAACCAATGTTTTATACTGGTTGTTAGAATTCGTGGAGCCTCACAGGATGTTTTAATGAGTGTAAGGGAATGGAAAAGACAGTAATTAGCTTTGATTGAATACTTAATTACAAAATTATGACAACCCCCTTCTTCCCCCCACGTATCTTCTCTGTGTACTACATCTTCAACAGCCAGGGCAATTTTTGATTCTGGTATTGGTTTTTTTTTTCCCCACCCCGTGGGATTCCCAGAATCAAGAGTCTCCTCAAGTTAGGTGCTAAATGGCTCTTAGGCTGTGCAGTTTATTCCCACTTTGTTTTGATGTCTGAGTTGTGTTTATGCATTACTGTCTGATGTGTTAAACATGAAGTTTAGCATATTATCTTTTACCAGGCTCTTGTTTACTGTTCTGATCCTTGCCAGGTGATCTGTTGAGATAATCTGTTGAGAAAAGACTAGCCAAACCAGGACAAAAAGACTTCTTGGAGAAGTCTTTCTCATACACCTCCCTGGTGCACAACAGCTGCAACTGAACCTTAACACCCTCCACAGGGCTACTGTAAATATTATGGTGCTGCTCAATGGCATTTCTTGTGTCGCGCTTACTTATGGGATCGTGTGCTGCTTTCTGGTGCTCTGCCAGGGTTGGTTCTTGCCTTTTACCTGTAGCTGTTTCCCTGCTGCCGTCAGGGAGTTGAGACTGCCCTCTTAACAGCCAGATTTGGACAGGAAAGATAGCAACGTTCAAAACGTCAATCCTTCAAGCAATGTTGATTTGTAAAAGTGAATTTGCAGTCTGACAGTGGCCAACTGCTGCTAACCAAAAGTAACCTTTATAAATGCTGCTTATGATATTTTTTTAATGTAGCTTTCAACTGAGTGATGCAAAAGGATTGTGTGTATGTTTACTCAGTTTGTCTCTAAAACGTAAATTTACTCTAAGCTCAGTGCTCATGTTGCTGCTTGCTGTCCAGACCACATGGCAGGGGGAGGATATGGCACTTAACTGAGCTGCTGCTTTTGCCTTCTCATAATGCACTACTCTTTTTTTTTAAAAAAACAAACAAACAAAAAAAAAACCCCAACAAAACCAAACCTTGCCTCTGCGTACAGGGCATGTGTGTTAATATACACATACAGAGTAACAGATTTGTGGGAGATTTAGGCTTAAAAAGTTGCTGACCTTATCTGTAGATTTCTAGAAAGTAACTTAGTGGCTCGCATGCATGTTATTTTATGAAACGAGTAACATTTCATGAAGTGTTTCTGGGGGAAGGTAGGGTCTCTTATTTTACTATTTTGTTAATAGATATAAGTTAACTAACTGTACTCTAGGGAGTTATCTTTGGTTTGGATGGTTGCTTCAGTCCAGTGCAAAAGTAACTGGATGCTCTTTGTTTTGTACACTTTATTAAAAAATTCTTAAAAAAAAAAAAAAGTTAACTGGATGCCAGTTTGAGGCTTGAATAAACTTTGGTACTCGTGATGCATGGTTCTGGCTAGGATAGAGTTAATTTTCACAAGGAGCCAGGACAGGTGAGCCAAGCTGGCCTGGGCCTATTGCATACCATGTGATGTCATGCTCCCCATAAAAGGGGGCTGATCAGGGAGGGGCTGAGTGTGGGCTGGGTGTCTGGTCCATCGCAGGGTCAGTAAGTTGCCTTGTGTTATTGCCCGTTGTGTATATTCCGTTATCAGTAGTGTTGTTGTTTCCCTCTCCCTCGCCATCCCAGTAACCTGCCCTTACCCCAGCCCCCAGGGTTTTGCCTTTGCCTCCCCGTTCTGCCCCCCATCCCGCCGGGGAGGGGTGAGCAAGTGGCGCGTGGTGCTCAGCTGCGGCTGAGCCACGACAGCATGACGTCGTGGAAAGCTTCCAGCAGAACCCTCTCTCCTAAGGTAGTAGGAGCCCAGGACTTGCACATCCTAGTCTGTCGTTTACCAATTCCCTGCAGGCAAGGAAGGAAATGAGATTGCTTTGGTAACTTTCCTAAACTGAAACTGTACTTTTGTTTTCTTGAAAGTCCTTCTACCAAACTGGTCTCATAAAATGCAAACTGAAGTTGATACTGTATCATTACCTGTGGGAAAAATATCAACATATATTCAGAATTGGCTACGTGGTTTTAAGTTTAAATTGCTAACCTCCAAATCTCAGCAGCAAACTTCATTTTCTGGTGTTTTCAGTCCTTTGGCTACTTCTGGATTCTCTACTTCTGTGAACAATTCCTAACTAGGAATTGGTTTGCTTCTTTGTGGGTCTTGTTTGTGTTAGGAAAGTGATTGGCAGAAGGCAGTGGATGACATTTGAAGGCTGAAATGCACGAGTGGTTTATTTCTGCTCTTTGTTTTGTAGTCAGCTACGTCTATATTCCTTAATACAGGATGTGTGCTTTGCTAAACCAGGGCAACTATTTCATTAAGGAGTAAAAACCTTCAAAAATTGGAAAATGGGTGGTGGACTGTCAGTAGAGTCTGTTCCTTGTTCATAAGGAAAAAAAACATACAACACTTTCTGGGAATATGGATGTGTAAGTTGTGACTGGATAGACGTGCTGCGGGACTCTTACTCAAGTAGTATTTAGTTTGAGTACTGTAGTGCTGTAGCTGATCTCGGGAGGAAAAACTATTAGTTCTGGCTGATCGTATCTCTCACTAAATTCCAAGTCTACCTGCGTGCCTTCTAGGATAGACATCACATTAAGGACAGTTTTCTGTGAGATCTCCTTGGAGGAGTTGAAGCATAGAGGAGGTGCTATCATCTTGATGTTATGCTGTAGGTCATTAAAGAAGTCCCCATTACCATAGATCACACCTTTTGCATGCTTGCCACTGCGGTGTCTGTATGTATAGATATCTCCATACACAAGGAGAGTTCAGCAGGGAACACAGCCATTCTTCTCAAGAAATTAGTAAGGTCTGCATATTCACCAAAGTAAGGGTCTTTACCCCAAGAAGCTCTAAAGTAAAACCAAACATGACTAAACTGTGCTGATCAGAGCAATGCTCTCCTATATCTTCTATATGTAGGTGTGAAGAAGTGCTGTTGTGATTGTGTTACATAGACTGAATTGTAGGAAAACCTGGAATAGTCACAGTTTCAAGTACTGCCTTAAAGGAAAGCCTTGAGTTGGCTGTGTTTGAACAGATATTTAAGGAAAAGGCTCCAACTCTGTGCCAGTGTTCAAACTCAACAAAAGTAATTTCTCGGCAAAGTAGATCTCTTCACTCTACACGCTTTCATGACCTCCGCCTTAAACAAGTAAATGGAGACAAAAATTGCTGGTTGGGTTTTCCTTTCTTTCTTGTTTTCCTATATGCATTTCCCCTACCCCACCAAGGTGAACCCCTTGTTATAAGACTACTCGTTCATGCAAATGGAGATTTAACACACATGTCCGTACTTATTTGAACTGGGTAATCACTGTAGACATCTGCAAGGCATATCTTTTCCCTTCCTCTGGTCAACAGTACTGTTTGCTGAAAATGCAACCCCAGATTTCACTTATATGCATGGGCTTTTAAATGGAGGAATCTATAGTGGCATATCAGTTGTTGCTCTGATTTTAGTGGATCTTTGCTCAGGAAGAAGGATTTGTTTTCTAACACATCCATTTTCAGGATTGAGATATGAAAATGTACAACAGACAGCAACTTGCATTTGGAAATAGGTGGCATAGTGACTTTCTTGAGCTGAAGAGTCATGTGGTTAGACTTATGTAGCCGTCATACCTGTGCTTTAGTAGTGTGTGTGGCAGTATGGCACTTAACCTGGAGCTCTGTATTCTAGGCAGGCTGTGCTAGTAAACCCTTCCAAAGACCCTTCTTGGAGGAAAGAGAGAAACAGGAAGCTCTCTTTCATGCCCGTGTTTTGAATCAGGAAATTCCTGTCTACAATACATAAATTCGTGATATCAACATCTTAAATCATGTGACACTTTTCTTTCGTTGGGATCTGTGTACAAATGTGTGTAATAGCTGCAGGAATACTATACTGAAGTCTTCTCAGCATGCTAACTTGAAAGAAGGTGCCTCAATACTCTTTTCAGTGAATCTATGGTAAAAAATTATCTTCCTGGATTTCCTCTTTTGTTCCTGTAAAAACACTAATGAAATTTGCAGATGATATTACAAAAGCATCAGTTATGAAGTCAGATGTCTTGTTGCTTGCTTTTTTGTTTTTTTAAGAAAGAAAAGAAAAAGGAGAAGCCAGAAACACTGGCATAATATCAATGATAGTTAACTAGGAAGAACCCCTTTTGATCAAGAGTCACACAGGTTGTGTGAAAGGAGAGTTTGGATCAAATCTACTTTTCACGTTACAAGTATAATCTTGTTACTTTGTGGGGAGTCCAGACTTTTATTGCTTGTATGACTGCATGCATTGTGGAGAAGCAGGCCATCTATTGAAGGCTCTGGTACCACTTTTTTGTCAGATTGCACACAATCTTCTTTAAGTGCAAGTGTGACTGCATGGGATAGAGGAACTTGGAGGGTTTTTTTTGTTTTGTTTTGTTTGTTTTTTGTTTGTTTTTTTAAATTGTGTAATAATTAAAGAACTAGTTTTTCATTTAAATCCTATCCTTGAGAGATAGTAAAGCTATTGTGGGAACTGATGAACAGAAAGTGCATGTATTTGAGAGTTTCTTACAGTGCTCGTGCCTCTTATCATGAAATAAGCTGTTGTTCTGTCACTGGCACAATGATGGTAGTACTTGATCTAGCTCACTGCTGGGGCATGAGACAAAAGGCAACAGCTGGTCACCAACAGAAGTACTGAACAGATCATCTTTTATGTGGCACCTAGTAAAAACTATTTCTATTCTCTGTATTCCATTTGTCTTTTCTCTGACAGTTTATAAGGAAGTTACTTGTGGCATCAACACAACTTTTTTTTAAGCTAAGATGATGGAAACAATAAGCTATTGCTGGAATATGTGGTGAAAATTGTTGATATTATACTACTACGACTCATGCTTTTAGAATTTTGGGAACCTTAGGATTTACTAAAAGAGGTATAAATAAAAGCCTCAGAGCAGAGGGATTTCAATTCTAGTTAGCCCTGCTAGCATTAAGTTGAAACTAACAATATGCTCTTGCATGTCAAGAAGATCTAGTAGCTGACCTTCCTCCTTGAGTTCATGTTTGATTGTACTCTTTTGTAGCCAACAAGCTTGAAGGCCCTCATCTGTTCTTAGCAGGGTTTGAGAACATAGGTGCTCTTACTGCAGAGCCTCTTGCTGAAAAATTGCTCTCTTATTCTGCAACACTAGACTGCCAGTAGAGATCAGTGTAGGCAGTAAAATTACATTAGGGTGTTTCCCAATCAACTGCTGGCCATATCTCAATGTCTACTTTAAAGCCTGAAGTATACAAACTCGCAGATTGGAAGTGACATCTCTGGAGATGTCTAAGCCAGCCCACTGCTCTAAACAGTCAGCTAGCACAGGTTGCTCAGAACCATGTGCAGTCAGATTTGTGATCACCTCCAAAAATGGAGACATTACAACATTTCTGGGAAGCCTGTTTTAGTGCTCAGTCACCTGTAGATTTAAAGAAGAAAAAAAAAAAAAGATGCTTTATTATGTTTAAATGGAAGTGCTTGTATTTCAATTTGTGCCCATTCTGTCTTGTCTGTTCGCTGGCTGTCACTGAAAAGAGTCTAGTTCTGTCTTCTCTATTCCCCTCTCTCCCCTCTCCAGGTATTTATACACATTGATTACCCCTTGAGCCCTCTCTTCTCAGCTCTATAAGTCTCTCCTTGTGTGTCAGACGCTCTAAGCCCTTTACCATCTTTATGGCCCTTTACTGGACTCTCTGAATGTCCATGTCTCTCTTGTACCAATGAGCCCAGATCTGGACCTGGCACTCCAGATGTAGCCTCACCAGTGCTGAGTAGAGGGGAAGGATCAACTCTGTCGATCTGCTAGCAATGCTTCCTGCCAGTGATGCAGGATGGGATACAGTTGGCCTTCTTTTCTGGAAGGATATATTGCTGGCTCATGTTGAACTGGATGTCCACCAGAACCCCTAGATCCTTTCTGCCAAGCCGCTTTCCAGATGGTTATACCTCCCCAGGTGCAGGACTCCGCATTTCCTTTTGTTGAACTATTCCTGAGGCTCTTGTTGACCTATTTGTCATCCTGTTGAAGTCCATCCAAATGGCAGCAACCCCTTGGTGTATCAGACATTCCTCCCAGTTTTGCATCATCTGTGAACTTGTTGAGGGTGCACTCTGGTCCCATCATCCAGGTTACCACTAGTAACAGGGCTCCAGGTGCACTTCGTGCTCCTGATCACAACAATTTGAGCCCAGCAGGTTAGTGAGTTTTCAGTTTGTCTCACTCTCCATTTAACTGGTCTGTACTTCATCAGTTTGTCTGTGAAGGTGCTATCGGAAACAGAATTGGAAAGTCTTACTGAAGTCAGGATAAACCACGTCTTCTGTACTCCCTTCATCCACTGAGCCAGTAATTTCATTGTCGATGTCTATCAGGTTGCTCAGGCATGACTTCCATTTATAAATTCACACTAATGACTCCTAATCACCTTCTTGGCTTGGAACTGTTTTCCAGGAAGCTCTGTCACTTTTCCTGAATTGAGGTGAGGCTGACCAGCCTATGGCTCCCTAGATTGTCCTCCCTGCCCTTCTTGAAGATAGCTGTGATTTTCTGCTTTTGTCCTGTCATCAAGAACCTTTCTTGATTGCCATGCCCTTTCTAAGACGATTGAGAGTGACCTTGCCATGGCATTGGCCAGATCACTCAGCCCTCAGAAATGCATCCCATCAGGTCTCATGGATTTGTGTCTGTCCACTTTATTGAAATGTTCCCTAACTTGATGCTCCTATACTTCTACTGGTTACTTATGTTTACAAAAGGTACTACCAGGCTTTCAGAAGCAATAGAGCTCAACTGTAACAAGTTCTGGCAAGTGTTAAAGCTGTCTTACAGTAGTTGAGTATCTCCAAACAGTACTCTGTAAACTTGTGTCTACAGCTGGTTTGGAGCTTTTCAGCTATAATTTATTTTTACCTTGCATTATTAAGGTTAAAAAAAAAAGACTTCATTTCCACTGTATAAAGAAACTCGCTCTTTCTCAATGACTGTGCTTTCTCTTGGCAGAGAACAGATAAAATAGAAGAATCCTCCTAAGATTTGTGGTGGTAGAATCTGGCTCTGGTTTTTTTGTTGCTGTTTCTGGCAGCATGAATGGTCTGTGCTTTTATGAGAAGCTTCTTCAATGGAGTTCTGCTTGTTTCAGAAGGAACAGCTAGCTGAGGATCACATTTTCTTTTTTTCCCTCCTAGAAAATGAAGATTGTTGCTTTTAATTTTTATTTGTATTGATCATGGTAGAAAATAATTTCTGCAGTTTTCAAGTTGATGTAGCTATGACTGGTAAAAATGCTTGACTAATTCATATTCTGCTGGTGTAAAGATTTCTTTCATTCCACGTATTATAGAATTGGATCAAAAAGGGTTTAAATCCCCCATTTAAATTATGGTGCAAGGGGTAGGTTAATATTCAAGTTTAGAAGAAACAGCTTATTTTTCATAAGTGAAGTATGAAATATGATTGCCTTAAACTTTCTTCTGAAAAAAACCAAAACTGTCATTACCATATGACACAGTTAATTTTTAATGGTCTAAAGTGCTAGTAGATCCTTCTCAGTTTAGACTCTTATATTTAAAACTAAAGTTATGTACAATACAATGTGGGTTTGGGTATTGCTACATGTTACTCTGCTTGGCAATGGAACTTACATTTAGGTTTTAGTATTGAAAAGCTACCTTTAGGTTAATTCACCTGTTAATATTATCTATTCCTTGAACATTTGTTCTGTGTGGGAGGGGGGGTAACTTTCTAGCAAGGCTGAAAGATAAATGCCCTGTGACATAATCAGGTCTATGAAAGCTACTGGGATCAGAACTATATCCACAGTGCCTGAATTAAAATGTTCAAACAAAAGATTTCAGGGGTGACTTTTCTAAAACAGGTTTTCTTTCCATTTGTATGTATACACTATATAGCATAGTCCGGTATGAAGTTTTCTTTGGCATTCATTAATCATGAGAATATTTTGCTTATGTCTTCATTTCTCTTGGGAAATTATTGCTCTTTATTCCCCTGTGGGTGTACCTTTTGTTGCACTGCCTGGTTGTCTTTCTGGAGAAACATGAATGCTTGTTGCGGGTATTTATTTCTCTTGCCAGGAACTGCTGGAACAAAGGTGAACGTGAGACTTCCTCTCCCTCAAACAATTACTAACCTTTCCCGCTTTGACTCTGGTTTCGAGAGGCTGCATGCGAGACAGCTTTTCTCATATCTGAGAAACTACCCAGCTGTGAGTGGGCTTACAGTTTATCAAGAGGTAACACAGGAATTGGGAGTAAGTGGAAGGGTTAGTTTCTGTTTAGTTGTCCAGTAATTTATTGATTTAAGGATTGTATTTTGATTTAGGGCTTTGGCGATGATGTCATTTGCTTCTCACTATGAAAGTGCATAGTATGTCAAACTGTATTTCTGACCCTGAACTGGAATGACTGTCCAGCATCTTAAAAACGGTACATGTTTCTCTAGTTGTGGGCCTGGTGAGGAGGTGGAATTGAACAACCCTATTGCTTACCTTTTTTGAGCACAGAAAGAAATGTTGGCAGCAGAAGTTGGACACAAGTGAATGTTGCAGACCTGTTCCTTTCTGGGTTTCCTGCTTTCATTTTGCCAGGCCTCGTTTTCTATAGAAAATTATTCATGCCCGTCTATGGATAAGATCTGCTCCTGCTCTCCCCCTCTCTGTGTCCTTCACTGAGGTGTAGGATTTCTTCATTAAGTCCCTACATGAGCAAAAACATTCCTAGAAAGTGAAGTTTGGCTTCCACAGGATTAGAATCTAAACCAGAACAAGTCTAGTCAGACACAGGAGCCTTTCACACAGCAGAGTTGGCTGTTAGTGGTTGTGTGGTTTGTCTGTTTGTGCCTTTTAAGCACCAATTAATCCTACCCTTGTTTTCCTCAATTTTCTTCCTAACTGAGGTATCGGCACTTGGCTGAAAAGACTGTGGTAGGTAGGACACGGAGCCTGGTCTTTTTGTGAATTGAGTAGTACTGATAACTGCCTTGTTTCTAACTCTAGCCATCTATGGCTTTGAGGAAATGTAAGACAAATTGTGAAGGATTGTGAAAACTTAGGAGGTGTTCTTGAGCCAAGGCCAGGTCTCTAACTATGCACTGGAGACAAAAAGAATCCTCACACAAACTTGCTTTAACTGTGTACATGCTGGCTTATGGGTAGCGAGTGGAGTGTGGACAAAATCCTTGTATGATTGGTAAAACTCATTCTTGTAAGTTTTTCTTTGTTAGTTGAACAAATCCTGTATTTACCAAGGGCTGAAAGTGGTGGTACTTGACCATTGGACAGCTGTGTGAAGAGAGCTCTCAAGTCTGCTGGCTCATATCCAAGTGCAACCATTTTGTCCAGGATGAGTCCTTTATCTCATGTGGTAGTCTTCCAGTAGGTAGCATTCTCCAGAACTAACGAACGGAGTCTAGTACAAAAACTCTCTGTAATGACTAGGATAGATCGAGCTCACCTATTGGTAGGTAGCAATCTAGCCCTACAGTCCTAGGTGGCTGATGGGGAAGCCTGTTTTATGTACCTGGGTAAGGAAGGGCAGGGTGGGGAAGAGGGTGGTGTCTCTGGAGTTCCTCAGTCTTTCACACCAATCCTTAAATACTAGGCAGCATGACAGCACTTAAACAAGTGTGCTGTGTTTTATTTGCCATTTTACATTAACAAATCTAGTTTTGGTCTTTTGTGTTTTGCACTCAACTTTTTCCTAAGCACTCTGCAATTCCTTCCACCTCTGCAGAGGTTTACCTTTCCACAGGAGGGAATATATGTAATTTCTTTTCATAGTTCTTGCAGGTACTATACTTCACCTGGTTGGGATATGATCTGTTAGAGGTTCTGTAGTCCCCAATGACAAATCTTTTTGTTATGAGCAAGAACTACTGCTATCCCTTTTCCATCCTCACAGGCTTGGATGTGTGTTACCAATACAGATTATAGCTGCTTAAATCAAGTAGTGTTTTAGGAGAACTGGGGACTGCTCTTTTGTTGGTAGCAGTGTATGTCAGAACTAGGACCAACAAAACTGTTCTACCTCCTCTTCCCCACTTTACAAATGGTAGGTGCTCTAAGTTCATTTGAAGATAAAGGTTACTCTTTCCCAGCATTTATTGCATTGTAACAACATACGCTGTTCCAATAGGAGGATTTTTGTGTAAAACCTTTTCTTTGCTGTAGACTAGACAATAGGAGGTTTCAGGAAAAAATTCAATGTAACCTCAACTACAGATTCTAGAGTCTTTTGAGTCTTACAGCTGAAAGCCCAAAGAGGTGGAGTTGCACTGTCAAGGTGTGTGTATGTAGAAGATTAAGAGAAAAATCTTTCCTGGACCATACAGGAGATGTTTAGCAGGTACCCAGCAGAAACTTCTCTTAATAAAAACATCCTTTGAATGAATGCCTTAAAGATAGTAGGTCAATCTGTTTCACTAGTGAACTGAGATGTTCCTGGTTTTTACTATGTGTGTGTTTGGATGATAGAAAGTAGTGGAAGATTAGCTAGCAAATTACATGAAGTATTCTCTTCTACAGCAATATCAAAATTCAGTTTGCTTTAGTTTTGAGAATGGGACCCTATTTCATGGTATAGCTGAGCCTATTACCTCTGGAACAAGAGCTACTGCTTCTTTAAAAAGGATTTTTTTAAATAAGGACTTAATTTATTTTTTTTTTAATCACCCTTCATGATAGATTAATGAAAAGTTTGGGTTTTTTTTAAAAAAAAAAAAAAAAAAAAAAACAAAAAAAAACCCTGAACACCACCAAAACCACAAACCCCACAAAAACTCAACCACACCAACAAAACCAACCAAAAATAAAAACAATGACAATCCACACACACCCCCTAATATGCTAATTCTTGCATTTAGGTTTTGAGTTTGCCTGCCTGAAGTCCTGTGTTAATGATATCAAGACCACAACATGAGTACTGCATTTTGGACTTTTGCAAAAGTTTTTTGATGAGAATAGAAATACCTGAACAACAAAATTCTTTATTAAACTAGCCTTAAAATTTTAAGTTCTATATGGTCAGTGTATATAATGGAGGAGATGCGCACTCACACTATGCGGTGTTGCTGATATTTTGGCCTTTAGTTTAACGATGTGGTGTATTTAAAAAAAAAAAATAATCACATTTACAGCTTGCTTCAAGCCCTTATATCTTCTTAGCGTATGTGCGAAGTTAATGGAATTTCTAAAATTTTAAGCTCTAGAATTCCAGTAAGAATCATCAAAGTAGTTTTCAATCTGGTTCCAGTAAAATGGCTTTGAAGAGTTAAGGCTGAGAATAGGATTTTCAGTATTCTGTGATCAGCGTTGACTTTTATGATCCGAAATGGAGGGCTTATTTCTGAAATACTTAATTTGACTAATAGAACTGTATTGTTATTAAAATTTTTTATTAAAATGCAATCTTCTGATAGGGATAGTCAAATGTACTGAGTTGTGCTGGGTTGTTTGCATTTTTTCTTAAGGCAGAAGTGATGCAAGAATGAACTGTGTTAAGGAGACTGGAAACCAAGCTCACTGTACTTTTCTTGACACTGGCTAGCCCACATCAATTACACAAGAAAGTCATTAAATCCTGGCTATCTTCTGAAATGCATCAGCTGAATCCTGATAATTCTAGTTGCCAGCAGACCAGAAACCAACTAATTGAACTTTTCATAAACAGTTTAGCATAATGTTTTGATAGCTTCAGCAGAGAAGGAAAGAAAAAGATATGCCCTCTGACTCTCTTATGTGAGACTGAGAAACAAAGAAATTGTGGCAAACTCTGTACTCTTCAACAGATGCATGTTTCTTCAATTTTGATGGGGTTTAGATTGGTGGGGTTTTTTTTTTCACCAGTGTTGCCTTGTTTTGGTTTGGTGGATTTCTTTGTTTGTGTTTTTTTTGTTTTGTTTTGTTTTTTTTAAAAACAAGCTTATATCCACACACCCCCTTCCCTGGTATTAAAAGCTTTAGCAATATCTTCATTAAAAGCAGAATGTGATTTCTATTTGAATGTATTCAATATATACAAATGATGCTAATGTTTTGTGTTAATATGTATATGTGTCATGCATTGAATTGACCCAGTGAAATGTGACAGCCCTAGTCTCTTTTGGTAGGGCTATACCATTTGGAAAGTTGGGGAATTAAAGTTCATTTATTGATGTAATATGTTCTTAGTTTGCTCCTCTGGTGGAGATGAGATGAGACACCCAATGTAATAAGCTGGGTATTCCCCTGGGATTCTTTGGTGTTATGTGATGGAGGAGACAGGGATGCTGCATCTGAGCAGTGGCAGAGTAATTCCTATAAAGTGGAGCTGTGCAATCATAACTTTTGTGAACTTAAGCAAATCTTTTGCTGTCTTCCGTTTACTAAAGGCCTGACTCTTATTTTTCTCTTTCCCAATAGGTTAAAAAGAACTAGAGTAGCTTAATATTATCTTTCCAGTTTGGTCACAGTCCAAGACACCTCAAGGGTCTGGCATATCAGGCAGTCCTTCAGTGATTTCTAACTAAGTTGGGGAGTAGTATCATTAGTTTGATTTTTTTTTCTTGACAGTTCACTCTTTACTGTAGACATAAGAAAACTTCTCTGAAGAGATTGCATCAGTTGTGAGTGCCAAATGGAGAGAGAACTCTTCCTATCCTTATGTTTTGTAGTTTCTTTGTCACTTACATGAAGGCTTATTCTGAAGTGTAATGGATTTATGATTTGATAACATTGTATGGCTAGATAACACCAGGTAAGTGGCATCAAAGGCTTTTAAAAGTATTTTTTAAAAAAAAGCTTGCCACTTACTTTCTATTCCATCTTGCAGTGTGAACTGCTACAAAGCTCTGCAACGATGTTGGAACAGTTAAGATGAGGTAAGAGAGATGTTCTAATTTTTCCAAGGAGGGCTTTGAATGTTTGAATGAAGTTGAAAACAGAACAGGTGTTGAATTCATCCAGAAGCTGATAAAGGAATTTAAGCTTGTAACTTTGGGTCAAATCAGGTATTGCTCTTTCAAGAGCTGCCTCTCAAATTGTGTCTCTGCAGCTGAAAGCAAACTTCAATCTAAGATCAGTCAGGGTTCACCTTAATGTATTCTGAGAGATATACATCACTGATTGTCTGTGATTCTCTTATCCTTGGATTCACCATTACTCCAATTGCCTGCTGCTCTCTTGTTAAGTCTGACAACAGTTCCTCATAGTTCAGTGGCTGTCTTTTGAAGTAAATAAAACCTTGGGCATGCTCCCATGTGGAGATGGTTGGCTGCAACTGCTGCTTGATTCTTTGCAGCTCAGGTAGAGTTTCTTTTCTATGGGTGTAGTTCAGACTGTCCAAAAGTGTTTAACAACCTGAAGAATTTTCCCTTGCATTTTGAGTAAACTGTCAGGTGGGTAAGAAGCTGTTCTTCCCTTGCTTAATGGCACAGTTGCGTCCTCAGAGGAGTATGAGTATTTCTCTTCTGCTGTGTAGTTTGAGGAGAAGTGTGGGAGAGTGGGCACTGCAAGTACTCGTGTTGTTTTGAAAATGCTTCTTAGGATCCAGACAAAAAGTAATGTCTGGAATATTTCTGTTTATTGTCTGTGAGAGGCACAGGAAATAAGAAAGGCCAACTAAATTATAGCAGTCGGCAAACTCCTCTGAAGCAAAGGAAAATTTAGGAGTGACAGATCTGGACCTTGCTGCCCACTGGGTCTCTGTTGCACATTTCTCATAAATTGAGTGACAGAACTGGATCAAGGCTCCTTCATTCCAGAAAAGCAGGGAGGAAAATGAAGCCAGAGGTTCAGAGCCAGATTATTTTGTAGAAAAGGGAGAAACCTCCTCTCCTCCTCTCTCCCAAAACCTCCTAACTCTGCAGGCGAGTTGTCAAGTAGGTACCAGAGCTGCAGGCAAGTTTGAAGGCAGCGTTTTCTTCTACTTTCTCTTAGTAGAAGAAATGTTTTTGATTTCCTCTTGCTAATTAGAGTTGCAGATGGTAGCGGAGGATGCTAAGGACAGATATTCTGTCTACGTACTGGATGATACTCTATTGCCCCAAGTAATTGGGAATCTCTAGGCTTGGTGAAACTTCACCTATGTTGCTATAAAGATAAATGACTTGCCAGGTTTGCAAGTCCCCTCGCCTCAAGGTGAAGTTGTCTGCATTTTCTGCCTTCTGTTTTCTTGCAGCTGAAATTGTCTGATCTTTAGGTTAAACAGCTGCATGAAAAAAAAATATAAAATTTAAATCTGGGCATTTAGCCATAGTAAACAGACTAGAGTTGCTGCTTCTTTGAATGTTTAATGACAATAAAATAAATTGTTGCGAAGTAGTTTATGCCTCAATTGTAGGAAAGTACCACTTTTATTTTAAAATGTTGTTTGCACATGTGTGATGTAAAAATGCTGTTTAGACTTGAACGTCTTCATTTTTGGTTGATACTAACATCAAATGGTGATTGATTCCTTGGGATTCATTAGTGTGCTTTCTGCTAACCCAAAACATGTACTCGACCTGTCAGAGTGTGCTGCGATGGGACTGCTTGCCTTCTCTGTAATGTGTGGGTGTCTGTCCTTCAGAGCAGTACTTTTTTGTATGGGCTTCTAATGGGGAGAGACTCTGCATGTTGTGTTGTTGTATTTCTGTTACAGAGTTCAATACTAATTCTCTGCTCTTTTCCTAAGAAATGTTGTGTATCGACTGTGCAGATGACACTCATCTTTCAAGGCTGAGAGCTCAGGGTTTGCATAGTGATTCTGTGTGTGTCCCCAACAATTAATGATTTAAATTAAAATCTTAATGGCAATTATCAACTGTGGCAGAAGTAGGAATTGGAAGAAAAGGGCTCTATGGGCAACATTGCTCTCTCTAAAGACATTCCTGGAAGTACCTCTGCACAGAGCCTGAAATACATGTACTGGCTGGAAACAAGAGATCCCTGTAGCCCGGTGTCCTATCTTCCACAGTAACCCCTACTGAAGAAAGAATAGTTTAGTAGTTTGAATTATTTGACAGAACCTGTAAGTTAGAAATATTTTTTTTTAGGAGTATGACTGCTGTCTGAAGAAAGAATATGAGATATGTGGGTGTTAGGTCTTCACGGCTCCTTGTTTGAAATACTACAGCTGAAGTAGTCAGTAGAAGTGAAAAGCTGCAGTTGTATTTTTGTGTTTAAAATTAAAACCTGCAAATTGTGACCATGTATCACCACAGTTATCTGAAAATGTTTGTTTCTGACACCTTGTGGTTGAGCCCCAGAGCAGCAGCAATATGAGAAATTTCATTAGAAAGGGTGAGTCTTTTTTTTTTCCTTGCTGTATAATGCTGCTTTTCTAGCTCTACTCCAAAAACTCAGCCTAGTTTTGGGACAATGTATTAACCTAGTTGTGTGAATTATTCCTCTCAAGATGAAAAAATTAATTGAAGCTCCATGAATTTGCATTGAACTATGAAGGACCCTTCTAGGGTTCTGGAAATTCAATTTTGTCCCATGTATAGTACATCCCTGACTATTGGATTTATGGACCATAAGAAATAAAGCTGCCTTTTTCCAAGCTTTTTATTTTTCCTGCATAAGCATTTTTATTGTTCATCTGTTTTCAATAGCTCTCAATAAGGGAAGGGTTTTATAAAACATTTTTACAGTAAAAGCTTTGAAGCGTATCGTTGCTTGAGTTCATCTTACCCAGAAATAGTTTTTCTCAAATACTCTGCTTGAATCACATGGGACTGCTGTAGCTCTGAGCCCTGGCTTGGACTTGATGGGTCCGACTGGGACAACTTTCACTGAGAGTGACTCTGTCTGCAAGTCTAAGCCTCTGTTTGCATGCAGAAGGTATGCTTGTTCTTCTGGAAGTCTCTACTTCAGAACAAGTGAGACTACCTTTTAAACTGATGGTGAACATACAGAGAGAGAGAGCAAATCTACCAGCTAGGTGTAGCTATAAGCCCTCTCGTAGTTGTGGCTTATACTGGGACAAGGGCATTTTCAAATGTAGTCTATGATGGTTTCCTCACATCAGGTAAAGGACCATTGGAGAATCCACTTATTGCTGATATAATGGTCTAAAGTGAGATCCTTGTCTGTGTAGAAGCTTTGCATGGGAAGAAATGTTGTTGCTAATGGACATCACTAAGTTTCTAAAGTTAGTCTGGCCTATGAATTTCAAATAACTTGTGCAGAATTCCTTTATGGACTTGAAGCCATTCCAGGGGTTTAAGAAGAATAAGATTGCGGGGTCTATGTTTCCTCCTTGGTAAGGATAGAAGACAGGCAAATGGACACGTTTACTATCTGTGATTATTGGCTGAATCCTGCAAAAAGCAGATTTTGTAGCTTGATAACAGCTCTGACTCAAAGCTGCATAACTTGCATGTGTCTCTGTTTGTAATTATCTAATCCTGCTCAGGCTTGCTTTTCCTGAATACTGGTTTTTGCATGGTGAGCATTTCCTGCAATACAGGATTAAAAAGGGGTTTGGAGAGGTTCTTTCCCATCACAAGGTGGTGTGCTCCATATCTAAACAAATGTCTGATAGTAATGACTTAATTGTTTCTGACTTATTCTGTAGATCACATTTCTCTTTAGACCTAATGAGGGCTGTTACTCTCTCCTGGACTATATTGTTAAAAGAAGAATGCTAAGCACCCTAAATATTTTAGGTACTTTACTAAAAGCTGAACACTGTCAGCATCTGCTGCTCTTCTCCAAGGAGTATTCTTGTTACTGGCCCGTTTGTTCATGTTTTGTGTCTACCGGCAGTAACAGCTCCTGGTAACTGGATGTCAGATACCTGGTGGCATGTCAGCATGGCTTCTTCCCACCTTGGGGAATCTGTGGTAATGCTCTGGATTAAACAGAGCAATTGGGACCTGGAAACGCTGAGTCTTCTGCATGCCCTGGCCCTCTCCATCTTAAATTAACAAATAGCTGTAATAGATAATTCAAACTGGGGGAAACCTACTTCAGGGAAATTTGTTTTGCAGAAGTTTAAGTAGAGAGGAAACTTAGACCTGAGGAGGTATTTAATCTACATGTGTTGAATTCCAGGTATACTGTTGATTATGTAATTCTGGAAATAAAGAAGCAAGCCAACTACTTTATAGTTAAATGTCAGGTCTTCATTAAAAGCTAAGTACTTGCATGATTTACCAGTCATTGATTCAAATAAAAAATAAATTTAAAAAGTTTTAATAACAACAACTATGAAAATTGTCAAGATAAGTTCCAAAAATGTAATAGTAAGATGTGGTTGTCACTTTGTATACTAATCCAAAATAGTTAAGAAACACATGGAAAATGACAGCCTACATAGATATAGGTGTGCTCCCAGCGTGACTAGGTCTTCAGAAATTTTTCCAAGCAGCATTTCGATTTCCTGCCATGAGAAAATCAAGGTAAATATTTTGCTTGTTTTTAACAACAAATCGTATAAATATTAAATCCTTTAATGAAACTATTGGAACCTTTGACACCAAAGAAAAAGAAATGTACAGATTCTTCATGTTAAAAATAAAATTTGATAATGGAATGCAAAGATCCATTGTGGCTGCTTCTGAGTGAGTTTGGAAACCAGGCAGGGAATGCCTGACATCAAGCATATACAGTAACTCATTATGAAGTCAGATTGTAGTTAGAACTTTCAATGTTTGTTTAAGAATTCTGACTCAAATGTAAGTACTAATCAAAAAGAATATAGGTATATAGTAAGGTACCTAACTGTTTACCGGTACTTACGTAGTTACAGACTTTTTAGACGAAAGGAGATTGAGAGGAGGAACTTTCTGAGATGAGATCTGCCACCTCTACTTTGGCCCTAAGTGGTGTAAGTATTTGTATAAGCAAATGTGTTTGTCTGTTTTAATTCAGCCGTGCTCTGTCTTGCCTGCCTGCCAGTACTTCTCTCTACCGCAAGTTAATAGCGGTCTTTGGTGGAAACACATTCCAGAAGCCTCGTCTAAAATGTGGGTGTACAGAAACAGGTGTTTGCTCAAGGTCGTCAGGACTCCCATTGTCTCTTGCTTAGGCAGAATGGAAATTACTGGCCTAGTCATAGCCAAGACCCAGGAAATACAGTTAGTATTGGTTTCAAACAGATGGAGAAAAATAATCTGCTATTATTAATCTTGACAGTAGAAATTTCATTCAGGATACATACCAGCTTTCAAGGTGTTTTTAATTGTGTTTTGAAGTCATTGCAGTCATGAATTTTGACAACCTTTAGATAGTCAGATTTTTGTGGAGAATTTTAGCCTCCATTTAAAAAAAAAGTTTGTTTCTTCAGAGTTAAAATGACTATGCCTACAAGAACTTAAAATCTGATGTGTCATATTGGATTAAATCTGAAATTTAGTGTTTGCTACTGTGTCCTATAGAAATCCAATCTTGGCATGAGAGGAACTTATAATAACATACTGCAGCTATTGTATACAGCAGAGAAAATTTTAAAAGGTTCCCAATTCCCATAAATTTTTGATTGAGCATACAATGTGCTTGTAATGACAGTAGAACTTCGTATCTTCCCTGTAAGGTACTTTGTCTGGAAATAGTTCAATTTAATGGGTTCTCATGGCCAAACATACAAAGTCTTTCATACATTTGGATCACTACAGTACCAAGATCAGGTATTCTTGAAAATGTGGGTTAGACTTAAAGCAAGTAGCTTGGCTTTCATAGCATTTCAATTATTTTAGCTGCAGGTATTATTTGGGCTTTTGTTGTTGGGGGTTTTTTGGTTTTGTGCATGCTTAGCTTTCAGTTTTTACATGTGCAAGTATGAATCTTAGTTGACTAGAAGTTCAAGTTCATTTTTATGGGATTTGACCATAAATCAGCCCTATGAGTCTTCATTTGACCTTCTGTTCTTGGTGGCAACTGTGGCTTTTTTTAGACTGAGTTGAAAGAAGTTTGGTAAAGGGAGAGGAGACATTTGAATGGATCTCACTCATTTGGTGTCTAACTCTTCCTTTTCTCTCCAAATGCTATCAAAGAAAGTTTAATGATTGGCATTTCATAGATAAGAAGCTGTAAGGCTTTTGTAATGCTTGTGGTAATGGTTGTCATTATGTTGAACATGATGCTGCTGGGTTATGTTTTCAAACTTTTCTTTTTGTCAAACTGAATTTTAGTGTAATATTATATGAAAATAAAACCTTCATCAGTTTTCGTTCATTAATGAAAGAAAGCTCTGCCTTAGGTTATTTGTTTAATGCTTACTTCAGAAAGGGAGTGCGTCTTCCAAAGGATGGTGTCTTTTCTACTGGCCAGTACCTGTGGGGACACTGCAGCTCTTTGCTGCCTCATCTCCTCTTCCCCTACCACCAGTAGTCCTTGCAAACCTGTCTCCTGGGACAAGGCATTAGCCTCTGAGCATGCAAGTGCTACGGCGATGGGAGTCCAAATTTTCTCAAGTAGTGAGGTATGCCTGTGCAGATCCTGCCTGTCACAGGCCTTTTGAGGGCTTAAGAAAACAAACTTCACACAGTTTGCCTGTGCAACCCTTCAGCCCTCTTTCAAAATCCCCTTCCTGTCTGGGCTGGTAATCCTCTGTTGTAGAGGCCCAAAGATATCCCTACTATAGAGTAACAACTACCAAGAAAATAAAATTGTACAGCAGAGCTTTCTGGTAGCCTCTCATGTTGGGGAGCAGATGGTGGTGATTTGAGTGGAGAAGGGAGAAATTAAATACTCAGTGGGAAATAATTGATTGATCAGTTGGCCTGATTTTCATCTTCTCCAATTCTGTGCATTTTTGAAAGTGAGAGGTCAAGCAAAAGAGTTAAGTTAACCCAAACAAGAGATGCTATCTTGACAAAGGTGGGCTATTTCCAGTTGAGATGTAAGACAATTGATTGCATCTACTGCATTAGCCTTGCCTGTGTGGATTAATTAAATCCTCTGATACAACTTCCTGTTGCGGGGGGCGGGGAGGGGAAACAGGGATTGAAATGAGCCTTGTCTTTGAGTGAACAAAAGCTTGGCTGATCTGAAGAGTATAAGCTGTTTTCAAGAGGGAGTTACCACAATGGAGGTGTTACTAATACTGTTCCCTCAGAGACCTGTCTTGACTAACATTTTCATTATTGACTTTGAACTAGATGAGCTCCAGAAATTTGTGAATCATGACGGGAAACATCCCTGCTGCAGTAGGGATTAACTCAGTGATGCAAAATGCTGAGTACTGCAGGGAGGAGACCATTACAGTAAAATGTTTAGTGGGCATCTCACTGATTGGAGGCAGCTAAGAAAGATCAAGAGTGCATTGTGTGAGTCTAAACTGACCATGGATTGTCAGCATGGTGTGGCATATAGCTGGTGGAAGGGGAAAGGCTACTGTACATCAGAGACAGTATTTTTGATAAAAGAATACTAGAACCTGTGTAAAAGATCCTATTTAGAGGGCCAGAATGGTTGATTTAAACCAGAACATCTGTAGGAAATTGCTATTAGAGTGCTTGGAGAAAGTGAGGACTCTACTGTTCATGTAGACTTCCTTTAAGACTGTTATGTTGAGGACTGTGAAACTAGAAACGGGTCTTGTCTCCCAGAGGTAGAACAGATGTTCTGGGCGGATGTGCTTACTCTGTGTTTGCTTCTGGGGAGCCATCCTTGGTTCCTCTACAAACGTTCAGAGGGATATAAATCAGTCATGGGGGAAAAGAGGCTGAAACCAGAAGTTGTAGTGCTTGATCACAGGAATGAAGTTTTAAAGTTATCTTCCAGACCTGACAGCAGGGGTAGGGATTCCATGTTAAAGCAAGAAGTCTTTAAACTGTTACAATGGTGCTGACCTTTCTCTGCAGCCTCAGGAAAAAGTACTTTCTAGGTAAAAATGCCTAAAGTATTCTGACAGTCATGCTTGCTATTGTATTATCTTCCTGTTGGGCCTTACATTTAAAAGTGTCTAGAAATGTGGTGGCAAGGCTACTCTGTGGACCTTTGTTCACAGAAGAATGCAAGTGGGAAGGACCCAGACCATCTTTTCCTAATACTGGCTCTACAGCTTTAATTTGCCTGAAGCCAGTCAACTACAGTTTTTGCTGTTCTTGGAAAATGAGTGGCTTTTGTACTCTTGGGTGTAGACCACCCCCCTTAACCTGATTTTAGGCACCCAGTGATCTGAAACGTTACGTTCCCAGTAGAACAGGACTGCTCACAAAGTTAGTACTTGGGCCATAGGGAAAGAGCTGTTATGAGGCACATCGTCAGGCCTCTTGGTCTGCGCCACTGTGGATTTTGCTTCAAAAAACCAGCTGTTTAATTAAATGCCAGGACTGTTGCCAAATTCCAGCATGATGTAACTAAAACATTCTCCACAGGCAAACTCTGACCAAGTAGTCAGTGTTGATGAGAAACCTGGTGCCCCCTGGGGATCACGTTCTCCGGAGGGTGTCCTTCCAGTTCGAACAGAGACCGAAAGGGTTTGAACAGACAGGGAATAAACAAGCTCATCTACAGTTTTGTAAGGTTTTCAGTGAACGGAATCTCTTCCTCTCCTGTGCAGGATTAGTAGTAAGTGGCCATTTGGAAGCACACAGCTCAGTCATCTGCCAGTTACCGATACTTTTGCGGATTTTGACAATGCTGTCATGAAAGTCTAGTTCAGTGCGTTGTATCAGTGCAGAGTTGTTAGATGAAGAGAGTGATGTGACCACCTACTCTATCCCCTGACTTTTACAACATTTTAAAAGAAATAAATCACTGTGGAAGATAGAGTGTATCATGACCCTGCATTCCTTTGCAAGGATCCTGTTATATGTCACTTAGCAGTTTGTTTTACCCACTGTGGTGGGTACTTGATCAACTTGCAGAGAGGTTTTTATTCTCTGCTGCACTTTTCAGTGAAAACTATAAGATTAACTGCTTGGCCTTGCCAGCAAAAGGAGAAAAATCTTTCCCTGGGCTCTTCCAGAATTGAAACATTGGTCGGGTGGGTTGTTCTTGATGCTGGACTGCAGCAACAGAATAAAATTTCAATTCTCTAGAGCTTGTCGTCTTGTGTGTTGAATGAGTCAGATGGATATAGAAAAACAGATTACGAAAACAAATAGTATTTAATACTACTTGGCTTGATTAACCAGTCTGCAGTAGGCAGGCAAATATCAGAGTCATGGACAACTTCAGCTGAGAGACTCAAAGGAGGAGGGAGCTTTGCAGAGATTTCATGAGCTTGAAGGGCACCTTGGGAAAGTGCCTGTGGATATCACTATGGAGTAGCTGGACTTGAAGGCTGTGAAGAAAGAGCTCTTTGGTTTGTTTCAGTGGACCAACAGTCAGGATGGGTACAGTAAACCATGAATGAGTCTGAATCAAGCAGTCTGTACCTCCCTTGTGTGAGGTAGTGCCTGGGGATATTTTTCACTGTGACTTTTAAAATGAACAGTGCAAACAATTGGAGTTCTTGCCAAAAGATGTTTTTTTATCAGTGGTGCCTATTTGGGAAAGGGAGACTGCCAAAATGTTTAAGGAAGGTTAGTCTGCACTATTGTAGGCCAGTGGAGTGGGGTAATGAAAGCTGAGGCTGAGATTTATCCTTCTGAAATAGGGATAGTTTTACATAGTGAAAGGTCACCCTGGTGACAGACAGAGCTTTACATAATGAATTCCTCAAAGAAGGTTCATTTTCAAACAGGCATTTACAAATAGTTACACGGCTTTAAGGTAAGAGAAAATGACAAGGGCATGATAGTAGTCCTTTCTGAGAGGCATGCTTGTCTTCAGAGTCAGATATAACCGTGCCAAAAAGGGGTCTGCTGTCTAGCATCGTCAGCCAGAGCTCGGAGAAGGATCGACCTTTCTGTCTGACCAATACAGTGCGTGCTCAGTATCCATTTCTTCCTTTGTGTGCCAAAACCACTTTGGCAAACGATCTTCAATAGTTGCGTATGTTTTAACAATGCTTTAGATACTAAATTAGAAATGTATTCAGTCAGTTGTGAGTGGTCTTATTTACCAAAGATGTTTGTCATTAACAGATGCCTGTTTCTACAGCTTCAGGTTTTACGGTGATGATTTTTGAAGCTTGATTTTACTACTGTGGCTCAAATTAGACTGTTCACTTCAAAAAGTGTGCAGTATTACTGAGGAAAAGGCCAAGGAGCATCGCACCTTAAGAAGTAACCAGTGAGAGAGCTTGCTGTGAGGTGTTCACTGACATCTGCAGTATAAATCCTTAATTTCAAGGAAGTAATACTGGTGCAGTTGCTGTACTGTACAACCTCTATTTCTGATGGGATCTTAAAAATGGAAATGCTATCACATTTCTTCTTGGTTGTATGCATGTGTGTGTGTGCACTTACATGCAGAAACAGTCTCTCACTGAGTTTTCAAGTCAGCATGGATTTTTCAAATAGCATTTATTCTTTGGTTTAACTATGAATTACTAGATGTGCCATGCTGATACCTCATGTGCTGTACCTGGTAAAATGGTTGCAGAGGGAACTTTTCTAGAGAAGAAACAGTGGTGGTGTTCCTGTCTAAAACTCTTCTCAATTTTTTTTTCCTATGGTGACTTTCTTTTGGTAGATTTTGATTTATTTCAGAGGTGTAGTATGATCATTCTATTAGTACAAACATCTGTTTCATGCTGTTAGAAGCATAGGGTTTGGTTTTTTCGAAAATATTGTTTATATTGCCTCACCTCTGCCACCCAACATTTTACATGTATTCCTACTTGTTTTCTGACATAGGCATAGGATAAGTTTCTCTTGTATTCTTTACTTCCCCTTCCTTCCCCTACAGACTGTCACTGTTTGTTTTGAGCAAGTAACATCTAATAAATCTTGTCATCGCCTTTGTCAAAAGCAGCAGCAGACAATGAAAAAACAGGTGTGGATGACTTTAAGTATTCTTGCTGCATCTCAGGTCCTCTGGTAGCACATTTAAGATGAACATGCAGTTATTGGCTTAAGTGGAAAAATCAGCCTGTTTGCTTTAAAATGTCGCTGGAGCTGGCTTGAGCTAATGTAGCAGATTTTTGCACTGAGGCACATACTGTGCAAGGATGTAATCTCCTCCATGTGTGTTTGCAAGTCTTGCTTACCACTGGTGCAGGTGAGGCAATAGCTGAAGGGAGGGTAATAGTAAGCCGGACTGCTGCTGCTGCACTGGGACCTGGTCCAGGCACTCAGTGTGCTCCCTGGGCAGAGTTAGTGGGCTTGATTTGTTCCAGGCTGGTGTGGGACTGTGGTGGCCTTCCTGCTGCTGTAGGGCTTTTACCTACGTTTAGAAAAATGTTAGCCTTGGTTTTCCTTTAATGAAAGTAAGGAGTACCCCAGGAAATAATTGGATAATGTTTGAGTGAGAAATTGCTGCTTCAGTATGTTGCATAGTTTAGTGGAAGTCAGCTTTTAATAAATGGGTGCTCGTGTTTCAGTATTAATACATATCCTATTGGCAATTACTCCCTGATACATACAATTATTTTTGCATTTCAGTTCAATTATATTTTGCACTACATACTAAGGAACTGGTAGAAGAGTATCTTGAAACCTTCTGAAGGCCCTTTCTGTGTTAGAGCAATGGTTTAGCTCAGACTTTTCACTGAATGTAGCACTGAATAGCATGATGGAGAATGAGATAAATCAGGAAAACTTCTAACTGGATCGGACAAGCAGTGTTGCTCCTTGTTGTCACAGTGCAGATGGTTTCTGAAGACTAAACTTTAAGAGGAGTAAGTCAGGTTCTTGGCATGGCATGCAGCATTTCTCAAACTGTAATTTTATAGTGGCGTTTAGTTAAAACATATGTTTAGGAAAAAAAAAAATCATATGAGCAGTTAGCAGCTCTCCTAAGTGTAGTTAGCAAAGGATAAGCTGTCCTTTTAAAAGGATATTGTGGAAATGAACACTGGAGCAAGCTTCCTGCACCTGTGTCTCTTTGACATCAGCTATGTTTTGATCTGATATGCAGCCATGGACATACTAAGACCAGAGAGATGCAGGTGTTTCCCTCTGGCTCATGTAAACTATATGCTTCCCTGGAAATTAAATGTGGCTTGCCATTGCCTGCCACTACAAAAGTAGATGCTTACTAGTTGAGGAAGTGCTTAGGTATGAAAGGTGCCAAATGGCAGTAGACAAGATTTTTTTTTAAAAAGGAGGGAGTGGGAGGAAATGCCCAACTGTCGTCAAGTCCCAGGACACAACTTCTCTGCTCTGTGCTCTACTTCTGCATACAAAAGTCCAGACTTGCTGTGTCTACTAGCAAAAACTTACTAACATGATTGTAAATTTTATTAAACTTAGTTGCTAGAAATCATCAGATAGGTTGGAGCAAATGCAGGAAGATGCAAAATACATCCTAAATTGCTAAATTGTCAGACCTCTCTATTCCACACTTGAAAGTTGCATTAAGAATGTTTCTTGTCAGACAGATTGTGGTCAAGGAGTTGGAGTAGTTCTCACAGAAGTGAGTTAGCAGTGATGATTGCTTTCAGCAAAATGAAGCTAACCAGAGAGACTGAAAAAAGTTGTCTTTTGTTCGATGACAAAAGTATTCACTTATACTTGGATACTCTGGCCTAACAGGTCTGCCATAAAGGCTGCTGTTCTGGAGTCTGTTTAATTTCATTTGGTTCATCAGGTCACATCTTTCAAAGTCATAAGGAATAAGGTGCTAACCCTTGAATAGAGCCAATTGGGCCATCTCCCTTCATTGCACTACATTGGTAGTGTAGTCAGTTTCAGAAAGATGCAAAAAACATTAAAATGAATAATTGAGTGGAAGTTTATGCAAGGAGAGAACCAGAAGGAGCTTGCAGATAGTGCGCTTGGACCTTAGCCTGTTGACCACAGTCTGTGGTCTGTGTTTTCCATTAGTCTCAGACCAGTTGACAGCCCCATTTGGATTTCTAGTTTCATCCCCATGTTGCCAACCCTTCGATTCTTGACAGCATTTTTTTAAGGTAATGAACTGTTTCTTCTGTACTTACCGCTGTTATGTTGCCATAAGCCATTGCACGACTTTATATGCCCTCTCTGAACTTTTAACAACTCCCTCAGTTATTGCAAAGCTTAATAATGTTTTTCATTGGATTGTTTTAGAGAATATTTATTTCATATTTCTTTGGTGTGGCTTTTGTTAGTTCTTCAGTACTGCTTAATTAAAATATGTGTTAAAGTGGGATCAAGAAGCAGATTTACTGAGGTTACACTGCAGTAGGTGTGGTGAAGATCTAGCATCAAATAACACGATTTCAATGCAAGCATCTATCTCCCCTTCTGTACAAATGATGAGTTGGGTCAGGGGAAGAAACTTAGCATTCATAAATGAAAATTGCAAGAATCAGTGTGACACAGAGCAGGGCAGTAGGGAACTGGAGACCAACCCTGCTGTGGCGTGGCTGGGACAGGGACCAATGGCACTGGGGTGTTGAAATGGGGTCCTGGGCTGTGGTCAGGCCCGAGGGAAGGGAGATGGGCATGAATAGACTGGGCTGACAGTGCCTTTCAGGTCATAATGGTAGTAACTTTCTCTTGGTATGCTTTTCGGTTCTCAGAAACCATCCAGACAAGAACATCCTGAGCTAGAGATTGTTTGGACTGTCATGTGTCATGGTCGCCAACACACCCAGTGTATATAAACGTGGCTAACCCCTTTGGCTTCTAGTGCCATGGCAATTTTACACCTTTACCAAAGGCTCTTGTGACTTTACAGACCTAGTCTACTTCTCATTGCCTTTTCTGGTTCTGTCTTAAATGCAAGAAGTCTAGACTGGTTAAAGTTGAACTGTGCAAGCTACTCTGGCTGCGCAAAACTAAGGTTAAGCAGTTGCTGTCCTTACCCTTCTTCCAGGTGCTTATCTTGGGTCTGGCTATTAGTGGCTGTTGTTTCTGCTCTCTTTACTTCTGCTGCAGAGGTACCTTAGTTTCAATATTTTTTTCCCCTAATGAGCTGCTAATATTGAATACTACAAGTCTGATTTATCATTCCTAAGAAAAGAATTAGTTCTTGTTTGTGCTGCAGGAAAGAAAGAGTACTGCAGTGTGTCTTTTCACAATTAATCACAAAGGTATTGGATAAAACACTTTTGAAAGTAGTGCCATTCTGAAAGTTACTGAGCTCAATCTGAGCTTCACAGATATAGTTCAGAAGGGATTATTTTTATTCTCAAACTATAGCTAAACAATCTTTATGCCAATGGCATACATACTACTAAATAGTGAGAATAAAAAAAATTCCAAATTAATTACTGATTAATCAACAGGATAGATACTAGCTCCCTTCATTTTTGCCTTAATGTGTCTTTCCCCCACTGAATATGTGTATGGGTTATAAATAAAAGTGCCCCAGTGAAGGCTGTAGGGCAGGCTAAAAAGTGTCTTTTTTCTTTTTGTTTCTAGTCTGTTGGGATACCTTGGAGTATGCTATGCTTAAAAACAGATGAGGAATTTCTAATGTTTTGTGGCTGATGCATTTATATTTAACTCTTGTAAGAGTTTCCATGCCATGTTTCCATGTTCTCTGAAAGGACAGTTTATGTAAAAGACAGCTGAAATATAGATAATGCTGCAGAAGAAACAAAAATGCTGAATTGGCACTGAAAGTCACATCTATGGAGAATTACTATCTATTCAGTGGATAGATGAGCCTCTGTGTTTTGGATAAGCATCTATTTCCAGTGTTCAGGCAGTGACTGCAGCAGCAAATTGTAGTGTTTGCAGTCTCCATATGGAGTTAAGAGCAGAAGATGATTGTGTTAGGCAATTGAAACTACAGAGTTTTCAATAGGAATAATGGAATTATTTCTATTATAATAAAATTATCTGTTAAAACTGTGTTGAAATTTAAAAAAAATCAGGCAGGTAGTAGTTTTTTTGTGGTTGATTTGTTTTGCTTGCTAACATTGCTGGACGTTCTGTGGTTAGTGTAATGTTAAAGCTTCTTTAGATTTCTTCCTCTTTTTCCTCTGAATTCTATGAAATCCAAAGTTGATTGTCAAATGTAAAGTGTGAAGCCTTAGTTTGATTCAATTTTCTTTTGTAAGCATGGCTTCTTTCATACTCTTAATTGCTTTTAATTTGGTTATGTTTTTAATTTGGTTATGTTTTTAATTTGGTTATGTGTGCTGATGAGTTTGGTTTCTGAACCTGTAGGTACTTGGCTTGTAAATTTGCCATCTTGATGGTCAATAAAAATTATAGACATATTTCTCAAGTATGCAGATTATGTCCTTTTAACTGCCTTTAAGATACCACTTTGTATCGCTGTATACCTTTTTCACAAATCTGTTTTCTTTAGTTTTCATAATCCCACAATGTTTCAAAGTCTCCTTTTACTTGCATCCTTGAGTTGGCCACTCCCCCTCCCTGTATCCATCAGTGAAGAAAAGCTGGAAGTGACTGTGCTTATCTAAAGGAGTAAAGTGATCCTTGTCTGTTTTTCCTTAGCTGTCAGATTCCTTTGTTCTTTATTTATTTAAAAAGTTGTCTTAGGCTTTCAGATCTGTATTGTCATGTGAAAGATTTGCATTGCTTTTCAGTGTACTTAGTCTTAAAAAAGGTATTTCACTTCTTTACCTCTTTACTCTGACTTAACCAGCTGTCACCATTCAGACTGAAAATTTGGGGTTTATTGTGATGTTGGTTATTGTGGTATTACTGTGTACTATGCCAATAGAGCTGCTCGCCCAGCACTGCCGCAGCAGCCACCTCCAGCTGTGGGTTCCTTCTCCTTCCACTGTACCTAATTTACTAGTCATGCAGTTATAGGAAGAATCTGTTTAGTTTGCTGATCCAGCTCAGGACTAAGGTAGAGGAAAAAGGAATTACTTATTTTTTTAATTCAGATCTACAATCTATGCTATATCTCGTTGTGCCAATTTAGTGTCTGATCAGGAAAGTAAAACACCTTCAGTAGAAACTTCTGTGTGAATATTTTCAGCATGGTACCCTAACTTTTTGTTAGACTTCAGATAATAGCATCAAATGTAGGCTGTGGGAATACTAATGCTATAGGAGAGGTTTTGGAGGTCTATTACCCGACTTAAGCACATGCAGAAACTCCTATTTGTGTGGAAAGACTTCTATAAAAATCTAGACTTCAGTCGAGCTTGACAGATGTCATACCAATTGTCTTCATGCTCTGTGCTGGTGCTGCTGTGCTTGTTTTGGTAAGTTGGAGAATCTGCCTTCCCTTGTCAACCTTTCCCAAGTGGTGTTCTGCAATCTAGTCATGCTAAGAACCAAGTGCACAAGGGAGGCTAAGAGCAGGGCCTGGTGAAACCTTAGCCCGCCAGGGAAAGGTCTGGTGAAGTTAAGAGTAGTGTGTAGATTTCAGTAGAAGAGATGCAAGTCAGCTGTTGAAAAGGAGTAAAGAGCTGGGAAGAGGATTGGGACCACGACTTGATTTGGATCTTCCTCACAGATAAGCAAGTGTAGTTGAGCAGCCAGGCTGACTGGGTCACTTCGCTTTTAGACTTCCTTTTGGATGGGGAGATGAGGCACGACTGGGGACTAAACACCATGTTCAAGAAAATGTTCTGCATGCCCAGTAACTACATCTTTAAGTGCTGATTAAAACTCCATCTGTGAGATTGATGATGTCTTGTAAGCTGTAAGCAGATAGCCTTGATACCAAAACATTCACGGCTACTTTCGACAGTGAACATAGGGTGTCTGTTCATGCAGCAGTAACAGGCATGTTGCATTTTAGTGCATGTGTTGGATGCAGTTCTAATAAATGGATTAAAATTATCATTGAGAATACAGTAACTTTTGTGCTTTAAGTGAAATGAGAGGTAAAATTGATAGTGCAAGTTTAATGTTAACCTTTTGTGTTCAAATGCTGAGACTAGTTGTTTGTGAAAAATCTAAATACAGATTTTGTGTTATTATCGTGAAAGGCAAACATGTATTTGGTAGTTTTGATTTTTGGACTTCTGAACAGTATGTTACTATCTGATGAAGATCAGACCTATACCAATGCCTGATGTGTTACAGTGCAATGGTAGGTTCTGCAGCCACTTCAGAATCTATACTGGAGTTTATCCTCTCAGGCTGCTTCCACCCACTGGCATGTCTCATGTGGTAATCACACAGTGGCAGGGATTGGAAGGGACCTCTGGAGATCATCTAGTCCAACCCCCCTGCTAAAGCAGGATCACCTAGAGCAGGTTAATGTGCAAATGAAGTCTCTACGAGTTTGTTTGGTATTGAATTGAATAGCCATTGCCTTTTCTGAATATAAAGGATTAGAATTTTGTTAAAATTACAGTGGAGTTGGGGGAAAAACAAATTTGAAGCAGCCATTAGTGGAGAACTTGGCAATGAAGTGACATTCTCAGAAACAGTATAAAGCCAAGAAAAGGATTTTGTTTTGTTCTGACTCAATTGTGTTTATTAATTTCTTGTGTTGGCTTAATAATTATTTTTGGCTGTTGATAAAAATACCAGAGTTAAGGTTAGGTAATATATACTAAGGAAGCATTGTTTCTAACTAAATGTTAGAACAGCATATCTTGAGTAAATACCTCCCTTAAACCATGTTGGTGATTGGAAGACAATTTGTAATGAAAAGCGCAATACGGAATGAATGTAATGGTTTCTAAGAAAATTTTGTGATTGGTAGGAAAGCCAAAGTTTTATTTCCCTGTTTCTGCAGCAAAGTAAAAGGCTACAGAGTAGGAACTGCTTTTGGAGTACAGGCTAAGCCATTCCAGTGAAAGGTGGTATATTTAAGACTCAGTCAAGAGACACGCTAGTCCTGTTAAGTAATAAAAAAAGGATGTTACAGATATCTCATCTTGTTTTCTCACTTTGAGTTCAAATCAGAAATGTACTTGCATTCTTTCTTTCTCAGGCAGCATTACTTAAATATTATTTACCTTCTAGACTAAATTGTTCATGGGCTTTTACCGATGTTTGAAATGTAGAGCTTAACACTTGGAGTGGGTGCAAAGTTTGGCTACAAATTAGCATTACCTTCTGGCAAGCAGGCTGCTTAGTAGGCTTCAAACAGAGACCTTGTACCAGAGTAGTTTATGACTCTATTACTTCTTTATAAACCCAGCAGTGGTATGTGCTGTTCATCACTCTCTATAGTGAAATGCTTTTATAAGCAGAGATGTGCTCTCTTCAGCAATGATGGCAACTTTAGTAGTCCCATTTAGCAGCTCTTGGTTAACAAACCTCATCAGAGAGTGTTGAAATTTTCTAGAAGAAGGGATCAATATCATCAACTGTTACATGGGGGAGGCAAAGGTACAGGACTGAGACATGTTACTTGAGAGACCTAAAATATGTGCCCTGCCCCTTTTAGTCATTAATTAGATGAGTCCGCTTGAAGAAGTAATTAAAGTCTTCAGCCATTCTGAAATCATAGTGAGTTATTTGGCACCAAGATGTGAGTGAAGGATGTCACAACAAAAAATATCAAGCATCAAAGTAATGACAAAGGTCAAGCATCTAATATGCTTCCAGCATGGCACAGCAAGTAGGCTCAGTGTATATATGAAGAATCTTCCGTAACTTTTACATTTTTAATCCCGCCTTTCTGAATAGGCTTGCCTCATTAGCAATAAACATCATTCTGCTAAACAGTTCTGAAAAAGTCAATCCCACATGTGCATTTTTATGTAAGTTTTTCAAGTACTTTGCAGTATAGAGGATAAACTGTTGCTTCTTACCAGCTGCAGAACTTGTGCTGTTGTACTTTCATCAGAAATAAACCAAGCCTTATCACCCTCGGTATGACAGCTTTACCTTGCAAGTGGCTTGTCGAATCTTCTTGTAACATTGATTAAAAAAAGATGCTATTAAGAGGCTGTGTCTCAAGGCTTGGCTACTGCGAGGCGCCCGCCCGTGGCTGAGGGGCTCAGCTGTGCCCTGCGGTGGGGCCCTTGGAGCCGGCTGGAACCGGCTGTGTCCGGCACCGGGCAGCCCCGGCCGCTCCACACAGGGGCCGGCCCTGCAGCCAGCGCCTGGGCACCTCTACCTAGTACAAATTTTTCTAAAAGACATTAAAAATGGGTGAGGTGACTGACTGCCTACAAGAGATACTTTACTACGTAGTTATGTTCTGTTAGCGTTTGCAGGGGATTTTGTAGCACACTGATACCTGAAAAGGAGAGCAAGGTAGTGACTGGAAGAACGACGACAGAGGCCAAACTGACCTATGTGGCCTGAGTTGAAATTTAGCTTAAAACTTACAGAAATGCTGCAGAAATAAGTATACTGTTTCATAGATAAGTTATGCCAAATTTAAGCGATCCTGGAAGTTGGATTTATGATTTAGAAATAAAAAAAAAAAATGTAAAAATGCTTGTAGGGACTATACGCTTGAAAAACTTAAGAAATACTGTCCCAAAGTGCCAGTGCTACCACATATCTGCAAACTCTTCAATCTTCAGTACGCTTCCTGTGAAACATTCAGCTTATTTCCTTTCCTCGGGGTTGGAGTTTGTGCAGATTACTGTTTGTTTTATCACATCCTGACAAATGTTGGGTGGAATGAAATTTGGAGCCCGTGTGTGTGTTATGCTGGCATATATTTTAATTTGATTTGGGGGGGGGAAATCGTTCGAACCCTACTCCTAAGATTCTAGAGCAGAAGGACCACATGGATTTGTAAATTAACACATAACCCATCCTGAAATTAGTTCAATGAGTGACAATGCTTGTAGGTAGGCAACTTCACTGATTTAACACTGGTAGTTTGCTTGGCAGTTAAGAGTTAATAAATAGAAACCAGTTTTATGACTTGTAATTTCCATTGGTAGAAATGTAAAATCCAAGGATAATGATTGTCCAAAGTGCGTAGTCCAACTTTGCTTTTACTTTGGATAAATGAATTGATATATTGCATCTTTAAAGGATGCCATATATCCTCAAAGCCTAAGTATCTCAGCAGGCTCCTGATTTCCATGGGGATACTTAAAAACATACTAGGAGTCTGCGGTCTCTGGAGGTGCAGATTGTAAAAAGATATATCTGAGGTTTTGGAGACTTGGGCCAGCATAATGTGTGTCGTGGAAACAGGAGAAGGAAAAGAGATTTTTCTTTTCTCTTGCATGATCTCTGATGCTTTGAGGTTTGGATTGGTTTTTTTTCTGGATCTCTTTTTGATGTAGTTGGCATATATTTGATTAAAAAAAAAACTTGTCTGAAGATATAAAAAAGAAAGTAATGGTCATCTGGTAGAAAAGCCACGGGCATAAGCCCTTTCATGTTGAGAAATTGAATTTGACCAGTCGCATTTATATAAGAATTGATGGCTTAAGTAAACAATTTTTTCAGACTTGACATAAGTCATTGCAATATAATGCTTTTGGACAATTTAAAAGATTTGTAGCTCTTATTATTCTGGACTTTACTGCTTTTTGCTCTTTTTTTTTCTGAATTATTATGTTTTGTTTTTCTGTTTTGGCATTTTATCTAATGTTTCACTTCAGTATGGCAAACAGAGTGTTTGGTCCTACTGTCCATTTAACTCCTGAGGTAACAGTTACTGGCTGCTGAAGGCAGGTGTGATCAGATGAAAACTTGATGTTGAGTAATTCTGCTGCTGCTTTCCAGGGTGGCATGTAAGAAGTCAGCCTGTTTGTAGGAGGTCTTAAAAGGGTATGTAAAATATGGCACAAAACCAGCCATACTTCAGAATCCAAGAGCAAATGTGCTGCAAAAAAACGCCCTAGTAAAACTATTCCAGAGCAGAGTGAAAGGGACTCATTTACATCTTCATCTATCACATAGGTCAATGAGCCTCGTGTATCTTGTGACTCATATCACATAATTCACACAGCCTCTGTTTATGCTGGCTGGATGTGCAGTAACAATGAGGAAAATAACAAAATGCTATAGAAAAGGTGACAGCAATACAGCCAGAAACACTGTCCATAATAGGACAGGCTTTGCATGTGTTCTGAAAATGGTTTTTCAGTCTTGGACAGTTACAAGCTGTATTTTCCTGGGTAAGTTTAAATTGCATTCCTTCTGTCCTGACTGACTTGTGATGTCTTTGACACTTTTCAGCAGTGAGCGTGACTGCAGAATCCAAAGCTTGCTTTTCATGGGGTCATGCTGTTTCCTTTCCAGTGTTTATCAAATGCTTCTATTTGGCTTGTGTGTGTTTAGTCTTACTTCTGCCCTGCAAGTTTTTGACAGCCTGAAATACATTGATAGAGTTATTTGGAGCTCTAATCAGTATGCTTTTTTAAAAAAACACCAAAAACACAGCTATACAAGCAGCAGGGAAAGGATATCATTTTTTTTGCAGTAGTATTGAAAAATGGAGTAAGACCACCCAGTTCCATGCACAACCTTCTAGTACTGTTTCATTGGCTAGTCCATAGCATGGCTTTTATTAATATAGGTATTTATTCTGTTCTGACAGCAAAACTGAAAATGCAAACACTTTTACAAAACAAATAAACCTAATGTTTTAGTCAGTATAGCCATCTGTGATAATGTGTCCCGTTTTCTCTTCAATAGTTATGACTTGAGAAAGAGACCAGGTAGATTTAATAGGGCTGTACAAAAGTACATCTATGACTAAAAAAATTCCTTGGGTACAAAGAGCTGGAGGCAGAGACAATGTTCAGGGGAAGTATCTGTTATATGTTTGCATTGTTCTAAGTTTCTGTCCAGCAGGATCAAGATAAAATGTATAGGTTAGGTGTCTGGAATCTTGTTCCTGTGACTATTGTAAGACTTTGGCTCTAGTATATGGAAAAAAATATCCATACACTTGCTTCTTCAGAAGCAGGTCAGAGACATGATTTGAATTGCAACTGTGTAGCTGTGTGATTCTTCGCAGGTGTGGTGAAGTCCATGCTAACTTCACTTGTGAATTATGTAGTATTGCAGGAAAATTGCTTTCTTCTACCATATCTACCTACTACCATAGTGCAGTTTGCTTTCTTTTGAATTGCATCTCCTAGCTTTGAAATAAAAAACGGTTGAATGTATGAAGGAAACTCTAGACAACAGCAGGTTATGCTAGGGAAGATTTGGTAGGCCTTTAATTTGTTTAAGCAGAGGATCAAATACAGTTGTTACTTCTATAGTCTTTGCAATATTGCCCTCTGGTCCTTTTAGTTGTTACTGCGTTAGAAGCCCTGTCAGGTTATATTTACTTGCTATGACTTTCTCTGTGCGGTTCTTAAATTGAAGAGATGAACTGATCTCTGAAGACCACTGTTATGCTACACCTCGAGTTTTCCAATGGCATTAGGGAAATCCACAGTTTTTGCATTTACTTGCCCTATTAGGGAGATAATGCTCTGAGAAAAGCATTGCAGAAGAACTCTGCCTCAGATAAGCTCGAGTGTGAGACATCTGGGAATTCATGCTACTTGCTGAATGTTTGGCAGCACCAGTCCCGTATACTAAATCCTAATTTGCATCTTTCCTTTGCCTTGCAACATGCTTCCTGAAAGTGGTATGTGGGCATCAAATATGGCATGGCAAAAACCATNGATTTAATAGGGCTGTACAAAAGTACATCTATGACTAAAAAAATTCCTTTGGCTACAAAGAGCTGGAGGCAGAGACATCGTTCAGGGGAAGTATCTGTTATATGTTTGCATTGTTCTAAGTTTCTGTCCAGCAGGATCAAGATAAAATGTATAGGTTAGGTGTCTGGAATCTTGTTCCTGTGACTATTGTAAGACTTTGGCTCTAGTATATGGAAAAAAATATCCATACACTTGCTTCTTCAGAAGCAGGTCAGAGACATGATTTGAATTGCAACTGTGTAGCTGTGTGATTCTTCGCAGGTGTGGTGAAGTCCATGCTAACTTCGCTCCTGGTGTGAATTATGTAGTATTGTAGGAAAATTGCTTTCTTCTACCATATCTACCTACTACCATAGTGCAGTTTGCTTTCTTTTGAATTGCATCTCCTAGCTTTGAAATAAAAAACGGTTGAATGTATGAAGGAAACTCTAGACAACAGCAGGTTATGCTAGGGAAGATTTGGTAGGCCTTTAATTTGTTTAAGCAGAGGTTCAAATACAGTTGTTACTTCTATAGTCTTTGCAATATTGCCCTCTGGTCCTTTTAGTTGTTACTGCGTTAGAAGCCCTGTCAGGTTATATTTACTTGCTATGACTTTCTCTGTGCGGTTCTTAAATTGAAGAGATGAACTGATCTCTGAAGACCACTGTTATGCTACACCTCGAGTTTTCCAATGGCATTAGGGAAATCCACAGTTTTTGCATTTACTTGCCCTATTAGGGAGATAATGCTCTGAGAAAAGCATTGCAGAAGAACTCTGCCTCAGATAAGCTCGAGTGCGAGACATCTGGGAATTCATGCTACTTGCTGAATGTTTGGCAGCACCAGTCCCGTATACTAAATCCTAATTTGCATCTTTCCTTTGCCTTGCAACATGCTTCCTGAAAGTGGTATGTGGGCATCAAATATGGCATGGCAAAAACCATCTCTATTGAGTCAGGTGTTTTATGACTTGAGGAGTAGATGATGTGTCCTCTAACACAGAACTACTGCTTAAAATATTTTTATTGAAAAGCTCCCTGTTGTTACAGACCCTTCTTGATGTGGTTTTCAGAGGATGAACCTTGGATGATAGGCCTATTTTATTCCATGTCTGTTTAGTTTTAGGTTTTAATTTAGTGTATGTCAAGGATCATAGAACATAGCTACTACTTTTACTGTTGTTCATTACTAGTGCAGCTGCGTGCATATCTTTTTTTTTTTTTAGAGACCTTCATTAAGATAAGCTATCTAAGGAAAACAAAAAAGCAATGTCTTTGGGAGCTATTTTTGCCATTGTTTTGGGTATATAGTTGTTGGATATGTAAATTTGTAGTGAGTTTTGTAGTAAGACCTATTACTTCTCTATCAAGTTGCTACTATTAAAAGTAAAAAAAAATAAGGTGAGGTCAGTTGGAAAGGTATTGTATAATTTTCATAGAAGCTCTGAAATCATGGAATGATTAACACAGCATACTGGTCTACAAAACGCTGTCCTCACAGAGGTATGTGAATTATAAAAGTATGGAATTATTGGAGTGGGAAGGGACCTCTGGATCATCTGGTTTAACCTCAATGCTCAAAGCAAGGTCAACTGACACAGGCTATTCATGGCCATGTCCATTTGGGTTTTGAGTATCTTCAGAGATGGAGACTCCACAACCTCCATGTGCAACCTCTTCCAGTGTTTGACCATCATCAGTTAAATAAGTAAATAAATCTTATGTTTAAATGTAATTTCTTATATTTTGATTTGTGCCCACTGCCTCTTGTCCTGTCACTGGGCACCTCTGAAAAGAGCCTGGTTCCTTCTTCACACCCTTCTTTCTGGTATTTGTATACACTGGTAAGTTTCCCCCAAGACTTCTCTTCTCCAGGCTGAACAGTTCCAGCTCTCTCAGCCTTTCCTCTTAGGAGAGATGCTCCAGTCTCTTCATCTTCCTGGCCTTTCTCTGGAATCTCTTCAGTATGTCCCTACCTGTCCTGTACTGGGAAGCCCAGAACTGGGCCCAGCACTCCAGATGTGCCTTGCCAGTGCCAAGCAGGGGTGGGGAAGTATCACCTCCTTCAACCTGCTGGCTACATTTCTCCTAATGCAGCCCATGGTGCTGTTGGCTCTTGCCACATAGTGCAGGAAGAACTGGTATCCAACCAAAGCAATAATCAGTATTGATTTTTCTTTTCTTAATTTCTAGTTTTAACTTCTCACAAGGAGTTAAAATGTTTTAAAATTCAAGTAGATTTAAATGGTGAATATCTAGACTTAAATCTGGCATTTCACAGTTTCCATAGAAGTGTGCAATTATAAATAACATGTTGCTATTGGAGGTACCAGCAATCAGCATCCTACAGTGGGTAAAATATTTCTGTTGTGCTCTTGGAGGCTTGCTTGTATGTGGTGTCAGTAAAAATATCATTGGTGTTAATGGGGGAGGTATGTAGCTGCAGGAAGCATTCATTGTGAAAACAACCTATGCCACACATGACCAGCTAGCAACTCTGCTGTTGTTTGGTATCACTAACTTCCTTTTCCCCAAAAAAGATTTTTTTTTTAGGAAATCTTGTTTATGTGCGTTGAGGAAATAATTTTTTCCAGTTGTGGGTTGGTTTTTGTTTGGTTGGTGTTTTTTCTTTCTATTAATCTGTTAAGGGGTGCTGATACTCCTTGGAAGTTTGTTTTCTGCCTCTGCAGTTGGTACATGAGGAGTTGCTGGTAGTGGTGATACCACCTAAATAACTTTCCTGTTGTTAATGATTTTGTTATCAGCTATTGCAGGTGTTTCAAGTTCTCTGGCCTCTTCCTGGGGAAAAACATTTTACATTTGTCCTCTTTTTCTCATCTGCCTGCCTTCTGCCACAACCCTAGTTGTTTTAGCTGGAGAGCTATTTTGGGGCAGTAATTTCTATAAAGACTACAGTCTATTACTCCAACTCATGTCACAGCTTGAGAGCTATTGAAGTGATATTCTAGAGGCACTGCTGCTTGGGTTTGCTTAACTTCTTAAAGGAATGTAAAAAGCAGTTAGTGAATCACTGAAAATAAACCTTTTTTTCCCTCTTCACCCCACCCAACTTCTAGCCTTAGCCATTTAGTTTTCACTTCCTTCTGGCCTTTTTAATATCCTTTCACTCCACAATCATCTCTCAAATCTGAGCATGTTAACTTAAGCAACTTTATGTGGAGAATGATTCTCTAGGGCTGGCTGACGGATTAAGTGGCAGTACCTTGGTTGTGAAGCAACCTACGTTTGCACATTCTCCAGTCGTTTCCCATTAAAACTTAAATCCTTGTTCTGTTGTGGCACCTTTAAAAAGCAGACCTCCTCCTTACATCTAAATGTTATGAAAACCAGGCATACTGTAACCCAGAACCCCAAGGAATGCTTGATTGAAATAACAGATCAGAAAAGTCTCTTGCTAACATTCCTATGATTATAGGTTTACTCAAGTGACAGAAACATGGTGTCAGCTAGCTTTCTGCATACGGCCTAATTTTGGTCCAAAAACTAACATAGCTCTTAAAGGCTTCACTGATGCTGTGTTTGTGGGGATAGATAACTTCTTAAAATGCAACAGTACTCATTACCTTTCCTCTTTCTAGAACTATTCTACGTATTGTGAATTGAGTGGTTGGTCCGGTTTCTGCTGCAGAGCAGAATGTATTCAGTCAGTAGTTACTGAGATTGAGTAGACTGAGCAAAGGGAAACAGAAGTGACTCATTCAAAGATCCTCACAGATAAGCAAAAAGACATCTTTGATTTAGCCTCCTCTGCTCTTCTGTAGTATTAATCTCAGTTTTTTCTTTATATTTGGATTTCTTCTGTTGGTAACTTGTACCTGGTTTAACATCTTATGCATAGGTCTGAGGGCACTGATGTAGGAAATGCAGTAAAAAGTCTTAGAAAATAAGGGAAGAAACATCCATTGGTTTTGATTTACAGTTAAAAAACAAAAAGTGAACAACAGTGACTGTAGAAGTTAGTTTTAAAATGGAGTATTAACTTCCTTTTCCCCAAAAAAGATTTTCTCCTTCTCTGGAGATATTCAAAACCCACCTTGATGCTATCCTGTGCAGCCTGCTCTAGGTGATCCTGTTCTAGCAGGGGGGTTGGACTACATGATCTCCAGAGGTCCCTTCCAACCCCTACCATTCTGTGAATCAAGCAATGAGCATGGTGCAGGAGAAAACAGCAGATACCTTGCTTTCGTTGTCACATGACCAAGTGACTTGAATACATGATGTGAACACATAAAACAGCCCCTGCAACACAGAAGGTTGTTTACAGCCTTAGTACACATAAAGATGCACAGGCTATAAATTATAATGCAGTTAACTCCTACCCTAGTGTGCACAAATTGAACATCAGGTGCTTTAAACTTAGTTTAAAGCTTCCTGGAATTGTTCCATGTTCTGATATGGAAGGTCTTTCTGTTTTGCTGTTGATACTCATGTTTGTTCTCTCTTCCTCCCACCTTCTCCATCTCTTTCTCCCCTTGCAGGCAAAGGCAGCTCAAGCATCTCATCCGACGTGAGTTCAAGTACGGATCACACACCCACCAAAGCCCAGAAGAATGCAGCTACCAGTGAAGGTAGGCAGCTGGTACTCATTACCCAGATCAGGCTCCCCCAGTATAATCCTAGAAATGTTCAGAAAAGGAACCCCTCCTCCTCATTCCTTCTGTGTACAGTAGCATTGGTGTACTAGAAATTAAAAAATAGCTCTTTCTGTATGTGGTTTCCACTCCTAACTGCTGTTATTTCTGATTTAAGCTTGTGACAAAGGATTTAAGGTACTTCTGCAGAACAAAAATGTAGAGGGTTTGGAGTAATTTTGCACGTTACTTTTTCAGCAAAGGCTTTTATACTTAGGTTTTGATGTGAGTTGATTTTGAACTTATTTTTGAAGAATATACTTAGTGGAAGCTTTTTGGCATATGTTCTAGGTTCAATCTCAGCCTCTTATTTTCATATTATGAACACCATGAAAATGTGAGCTGTTTGTGCCAAGATTTCAAAAGTGTAGCTATGGACATGAAGAGCTGACAAAAATGTAATCAGATCAACATACCTGACCTACAGTTACTGGAGTACGTGATCATCTGAGACTAGATTTTTTTTTTAATGTCTAGAGGAAGGAGATGTGTCAGTATTAATACATTGTACTAACTGGCCTATGAACAGAAAAATGCTGATCCTTTCCTACTGCCTTCCTATACGTGAGTAGGTGTGCTCTGTTAAATGAGAGTATATTGGCTCTAGTTTTTACAAGAGTGTCTTCGAAGGCTGAGAGGAAATCATTAAATCTATATGTAGCTTAATGATGTAAGCTGAAAGGATTTTTTTTTAAATGATAAATTCATGCATCTTAACTAGCATTTCTGCTCAACTCTGTCATAGTAAGTTGGTTGTACTTGGTAATTACCAAATAATAATTCTGTTTTCTTACACTTCTGTCATTGCAAATTAAGTTACAAGCTCTGATTGCTCTCAGTATAGCTTTATTTCTTATAATTAAAAGAAATCATAGACTTTGATCAGTTCTAGTTTGGCAAGTCTGACTATGACTGTAGAATCTGTACAGTGAAAGCAGTTCATGTAAGTAATAAATGATCACATAAATCACAAGCGTTTATTGTTAGGCATGCATAATCCCATATCAAGAATGAAGATCTGGTACTTGTGAATTATGAGAGATACTGGTTTAGAATCTCTGCTTTTTTAGTCTGGGCAATAAATTTAACAATAAACTAATAAATGGCTAATAACATTGAATAGTAGACTCCATGCTACTCTAAGCCTTAGATTCAAAAGTTTTGAGGTATCTGAAGGACATGAATTGCCAAGACATGAAATAAATTTAGGAGATGTATAAAAGCCTTTTAACTTCTCTGTATGACAGCTGGGGGGCGGGAGGGAGGGGAAGAAACCACAAAGGAATAGTGGAAAGTCTGAGGTCAGTACTTAACAATTGCTTTAAATTTCTGTTTTACTTCAGTCAGAAAAGCATGGGTGTTTTTTCCTTATTTTCAAATCAGATAATGCAAAATAATCCTTTACTAATGTCTAAGACTTATGTTCTTAATCTAGTCCATTGTAGAGCCAGTGAATACCAATGTTGACATTGAAATATTCACCACTGGTTTGCAGTTAATTAATTAGTGAGGGAGGCTTAAATGCAGGCCAGCGGATGCTGTAGTAAAGACGTGTTTTTATGAGTTCTTGTGCAGATTCAGAAAGTATTCAGAGCAGTGGAGTTGTGTGTTCTATACTTGGAGGCAATTTCAGATGTCAGCCTAATTTTTCGGTGCCCTAGAAGAGTGTGATTTGACAAACACTTTCACAACAGCAGTAGTCTCTTCCTCAGCCTGTGCTACTACTACTTTCCTACCAAGTTTTTCTGCTGAGGAGTTACTAATGCAGATCAGTTTAATATAAATTGCCTTAATGTGGATTGCAGTACAATCTGGCAGATATTTTGACTGTCATAACCAGGAAGCATAAAAGTTCCATGAAGGCAAGAGAGAGCAGAGACACGGAAGTGGTGCTGGGGAAAAACAGGGACTGTTGAAACCAGTGCTGTTACTGGAAGGCATGTTTATCAACTGGTGTGGGTCTGAATTTTTTTTACAAGTGCTGTCTCTTTTCCCCATCTACAGTAGACTTATGCTGTGGGAGGATTCAGCTGAACAGAAAGACTCATACCTTCTGCGAAACAAGTAGAGTTCTGTGCTTACAAGGCTGAATGCTTTTATACTGTTTAGTTATAGAGTAGCGTACAGGGACCAGCTAAGAACAGGAGCCTGATTGTGTTAGACGCTGTACAAGCAGTGGCAGTTATGCCTTTGCATTGGGGTGCTTACATAACATTTTATAACTGTTAGTTAAATCTACCTTTATAGCACTCCGTGCTCTAGTATTTGCTTGCCATGATACAGTAGTACCTGCCCACCCTAGAGACTGGTAAATGTATCTTGCTCTTCACCATAATACTGGTTTATTGCAGGGAGAGAAAGCTCCAGTTCTACCCTTTGCTTTACCCCTGTATTGTAAATTCATGGTATTGTATGTTGTCCTATAAATGAGCCATGTGTGGTGAGATGTAAGTGTCCTAGGTATGGAGTAGGAAGGACTATGAAACATTGCAGGTGAACTCTTCTTCTCCTTCATTGACATGTGAAATGATCTTAATGGAACATTTTGCAGACAGTGCTCTCTGCATCCCTTGACTTTCTATTGGCAGCTGAACTCCTGAGTGCCCAGCTTCCTGAAGAGCATAGAATTTCTGTTTGAGGCTGAAGGCCTTCCACAGGTCCTGCTTTCCAGCTTTGCAAACAGACCTAACTCTTTCCAGTTCTGCACAGCATGTCTTCTCTTCTGTAAAACAGTTGACACAACATTTGTTGAAGTTGAATCAATGAAATGCTGCGAAACAACTAGAAAGGAAATCTGTGGGACTGATTCATACAAGCTCTGTGGTACTCTACAGCAGAGAAGCAGTGGCGTAAAGTGCTTCTTAGGCAGGTATGAATTGCAAGGACTCCAAAATGTTTCAAGCAGGACTCTTGCCCGAAAGACTTCCCAAGATGGTTTGCTATGTAACAGAAGGTGTTATCTTGACATCAGTCTGAACAGTCAAACGAACCACACTTTTCATCTTGTCTACTGCAACAATTATATTTGTCAAGTTTCAATGCTGTGATATTTCTCTAGGAGATGGGTACCAGAAATGGGTAACAAGCTGCTTGAAATGGTTTATGTGGTGTTTCAGTCTAGGTATGCTGTTAATACAACATCAGTTAAATCTCTTGATGGGAATGGGAGATGCAGTTACAGCCAAAATATGGTACCTTCCCTCAAACTGTAGATCATGAGCATCTGTAGAGTTGTGGAAGGAGATTTTATGTTTCAAACAGACAAAATCCTTGTTGTGCTATTAAATGTGCCTGGGTAAACTGCACATTCTCTACCAGTGAAGAACAGACAGTGTGTGCTAGTACCCTTAGCCAAACCAGCATTGTTCAGTGATGCATTGGAGAGATAACTACTGCCCAGTTTCTGTTGTGTGGAGGAATGCAGACAGTAGCTGGCAGACCGTGCAACTTCCTGAATTCAGACTTGAGATACCAGTGATGTACATGAGGGATGCAAAGGTGAGGCTGTACTGTTGCAGAAACTGAAGTCCAGTCTGCAGTTAAGTGGCTCTCATTGTGGCTTTCACTTTCTGTACTTCAGTGAAGTACAGGTGGTAAAAAATAGATGTCTGGTCCTCTCTGTAAATCAGAGAGTATGCTGTAGAGATTGTTTGGCTACAGCTTGGCTCAGAAGGAAGCATGATAGACTGTGGGTGTGCAGGCACACTGATGCCTCCACACTGTCTACTGTTCTGAGGATACAATTTTCTTTAGCTTTGAATATACACTGCCTTTTTACTTTTCCAGTCCCAGACATTGTCTGCAATTCTTTACCACATCAATCAACTACAGTTAGAAACTTGAGAAGCCATGAGTGTTTGCTATCCCCCCATTGCTCTTCTGGCAAGTGAAAGAATAAATGGATTTTTGTAGGCCATTTAAATGCAATTTGCTAGACAGTCACAGCTGGAATATTATTGTGTAAAACTTGATTTAGAAGATTTAGACTCTGTGTTTTTGTATGGGCTTACCTTGATCAGGGAGCTTTCTTCTAACACTTACCTGCAGAGCGTGGAATGTTATGTCCAGGCTGGATGCTTCATATTAACTTGACTGTTTCTCAAATAAAAAAAAATCAATACTGTTTGCACTTCAGTAAATGGCTGTTAAGTGGTAAACCAGAGTCAGCTTTAAATTGAGAGCTTGTGTATGAGTTCCATGTATGAGTTCTAATTTATTTCTCAGTTTCTATAAAATCAAATTGAAGGATCAGGCCTGAAGCAAAACACTGTTTTAGCAGAGACCCTCAGTGCTGAAATACCTCTGGATATATCCTGTTAAATGTTTATATTTTGAGTTTTGCAGAAATATAGTGAAGTCAGCAGCTGTATTCTGCAGAAGTTAAAATTTTATCTGCTTTTAGTGATGTTGACTTTTACGGACCTTCAAAAAGTAGGGTAAACTTTTATTTCTTTTTCCTTCTGCAGTACTCTGAGACTTCTAGTTTGGCTTCCTCATAAGGTGTTCATGCAACTTAAATGTACTTAAAGACAACTGTTTGGAAAATAGATGAATTAAGAGAACACAGCTTTTCACATATTGGAGCTGCAATGTATGTTTAGTGTGGACATCAAATTAATTTGATTTGACAGTATCTGTTTTTATTCATCTCAACAGAAGAGATATTTCTTCTGCAATTTAGATGTGTACTAGAGAAGTCTCCCATTCTCATAGTTGTATCTTCCTTTCTGTTTTATTTGGGCTTTTTAGTGGTTCTGGTTAACTTGGTAGTGTTAGGTTAACAGTTGGACTCTGTCTTAAGGGTATTTTCCAACCTAAATGATCCCATGATTCTGGGAGATGCAGGCCCTATAGCCTGGCTGGAATAATTCAACTCATTAGGAACCATTCCCTCCCTTAAATCATGTTTGGGGGCAACTATGTGAAAATGTAGTATTTTGCAAATATATAATGCTTTAATTACTCATGTAAGAGTGTTACTTTATACCCTGTGCAAGATCGTAGAATCTTAAGTTTGGAAAAGACCTCTAAGATCATAAAGTCCAACCATCAGCCCAACACCACCATGTCTACTAAACCACGTCCCAAAGAGCCATGTCTACACATTTTTTTAACACCTCCAGTGATGGTGACTCCACCACCTCTCTGGGCAGCCTGTTCCAATGCCTGATGACTCTTTCAGTGAAGAAATTTTTCCTAATATCTAATCTAAACCTTCCCTGACACAACTTGAAGCCATTTCGTCTTGTCCTGCTGCTAGTTACTTGAGAGAAGAGACCAACACCCACCTCACTACACCCTCCTTTGAGGCAGCTGTAGAGAGCAATAAGGTCTCCCCTCAGCCTCCTCTTCTCCAGGCTAAACAACCCCAGTTCCCTCAGCTGTTCCTTACAAGACTTGTGCTCTAGACCCTTCACCAGCTTCGTTGCCCTTCTTTGGACATGGTCCAGCAGGTCAATGTCTGTCTTGTAGTGAGGGGCCCAAAACTGAATGCAGCACTCAAGTTGCGGCCTCACCAGAGCTGAGTAAAGGGACACAATCACTTCCCTAGTCCTGTTGGCCACACTATTCCTGATAGAAGTCAGGATGCTGTTGGCCTTTTTGGCCACCTGGGCACAGTGCTGGCTCATGTTCAGCTGGTTGTCAACCAGCACCCCCAGGTCTTTTTCCACCAGGTGGCTTTCTAGCCATTCTTCCCTAAGCCTGAAGCATTGCTTGGGGTTGTTGGGACTGACATGCAGGACCTGGCACTTGGCCTTGTTAAACCTCATACAGTTGGCCTCGGCCCATTGATCCAGCCTGTCCAGATGTCTCTGCAGAGCCTTCCTACCCTCAAGCAAATCAACACTCCTGCCCAACTTGGTGTCACCTGCAGACTTACTGAGGGTGCACTCACTCCCCTTGTCCAGGTAATTAATAAAGATATTAAACAAGACTGGCCCCAAAATTGTGCCCTAGGGAACACCGCTTGTGACTGGCTGCCAACTGGTTTTAACTTTCTTCACCACAACTCTCTGGGCTCAACCTTCCAGGCAGTTTTTACTCAGCGAAGAGTGCACCTGTCTAAGCCATGAGCTGCCAGCTTCTCTACAAGAATGCTGTGGGAGACAATATTGAAGGCTTTAGTAAAGTCCAAGTAGATAAGATCCACAGCCTTTCCCTCATCCACTAGGCAGATCACCTGGTCATAAAGGAGATCAGGTTGGTCAAGCAAGACCTGCCTTTCATGAACCCGTGCTGGCTGGGCCTGATCCTCTGGTTGTCCTGCACCTTCCTGGTGAGCGCACTCAAGATGAACATAATCTTCCCCACTACTGAGGTATGGCTGACAGGCCTCTAGTTCCCTGGATCCTCCTTCTAGCCCTTCTTGTAGATGGACGTCACATTGGCAAGCCAATGTGATACCCAGCTAAGGTTGATCAGGCTGTGTTGCTGTGGTCCTCAGCACTGTCTATGGTGGGTCCCTGCCACTGAAGCTTCTTGAAGTGGATAGTGTATTGATGTTGGTCTATGCTATAGAATTTCTGCTGTCCATTGTCTTCCCCTGGCACAAGGTAAGTTCCAGAGAAGAGAATGGCTGTGAATGAGGAACCAGACTTCTCTCAGTACTAGTTTTTGTTCTGCTGAAGTCCTTGAAAAAGCAAAACAACAAAAAAAATCCCAACCCATAAACCAAACCACAAAACATCAAACAAAACCCAAAACAAACTAAAACCAACCAACCAAAACCCAGACAAAATTCAAACAAACAGCCACTCCACCCCCCAATACCAAACATACCCCCCAAAAGAATCACCAACCCCACCCCAACACTCAAAAAAACCCCAACAAAAAACTAAGTTACAGCTGGTGACAAGTTTTATGAGTTTAGGTGGTCTCAGTATGACTATTCTGAATATAGAAGTACAGAATTCACTCAAGTTTTCTTTAATTATAGAAATAACGGCTACTCAAGTAGCTGAAACTTGCTTTATATCCAGTTTTACATTTACATTTTTAGAAAAAGCATAGTTGGATAAGCTTTTCTAAGAGAAGTTAGCCTCTATGTAGTAATAGCAAAAGTCATTCATGCATTTGCTGTACTCTTCTAATAATTTCTTAAGAAAATATCTTTCAAGTGACTTTCAAAACCACTGGAATTCAATTACTACTGCATTGCTTTATTCTACAAATTGTAAATGAATTATTGTGTAATTAATATATAATTGAGGAAAGTAAGACTAGAGAGTATTCAGCCTTACCATTCTTTATTTGGCACTTAAGATATTGAAGTCATCTTTAGAAGATTACAGTGAGTAATGAAACAAGTAGCTAGTTTTGAAACATTTTTTATGAACTGTGGAAAGACAGCTTGAGTTTTATAAATATGTGAAATCTCTTAAAGCAGTTGTCTTGCACACTTATTTTCTGTGTCTAAGAATGATAGACACTTTTGTCCCTGGCTTTGATACCCAGAGGTATAGAAAATTAGTGATATCTTGGCACTCTATATAGAAAAAAATTATTTTGCAGAAAAATTTGAGGTATGTATCAGAAAATAATTATCACTGGTCTACATGGGAATACATGAAGTGACATTTCTTGAACACAGAAAGGTTTATTTGGGTTGTGTGCCTTTCATTTTACTTTACAAGTGAGGGAACAAAGTACACATTATAGGATATTTGCAGGGACAATGTCATTCTATTAATTTAGGCTGAGCATCTTTCGGATCTCTGAGTAATTCTTAATTTATTCAATGTATTTAAGAGGAGGGAACCTTGTGTACAATGATAGACATGGTGAAAAATTTCGAAAGATGGAACGAGTCCTTTGCTACTGAATCCTTTTGGTATTTAAAATGGTTCCTGATGGAGAATCAGCTCAGTCTGAGATTCAGGTGAGTGCAATCCTGATCTTACTTCAGAGGAAGATAAAAATCTCAGAACCAGTTTGCAAATAGGCAACCCTTCTGTGTATTATGGTTCACATAATAAGGTAGGTAGCTATGTTTAATATACTGGAGTTCCACTGAAGCTTTTGGATGGTTTGTGTATCCTCTCAGGACATTGAGCTAATTAAGTGTTGTGGCAAAAGACTTGCTGAAAAGAGATGCTGTTTTCCACCTAGTTTTTCTTGATGATCCTTTTGGCAGGAACAGTTCTTTTGATCCATTCCTATGTCTGATACTTGTAAAGACATCTTTTCCCACTTCAGTTGTTAATGTTTTTCCTTTCATTTTCTCTTTAACATTAGAAGCTTACTAACCCAGTACCAGAAATTAAACCCCATATATGTTCTTTCTGGATGCATGCAAACATAGGCATAGTTCCTAATTACTCTGATGACAGTTCTCCTCCTGTTTATCTCTGTCCTCGTGTCTTTACAGCACTTCTTACTGGGAATTGGGCTCTTGGTTCTACTGTTGAAGCACTGACTTTCTGTGTACAAAACTAGGCCTGAATTTGATATGAATGCCTGAATTTGCCCCTGCTTACTTGGAACTAGGCTGAGATTCAGTTGGCTTTGAGTGAACTGTAGCCACTTTGAGTTGGTAGTGAAACTGGAGACCAGGTAAGATTCCTAGGGTTTTGTGTTATTTTTCTAGCAGTGGATTTTTCTGGAAGAGTGAATTGTTGCAATACTGAATGTGCCAAAACAGAACAAATTGAAGCCAAAAAATTGGGGAAGAATAGGAGGTGTTGGGAGGGGTGACAGTTCATAAATCCAAAACTATAAACACTTTGGCAGAATAAACAGAGCTCGCTATTTAAATTCCTTTAACCAAAATATCTGAATGCATATGCAAATATAATCACCTCCAGCAGTATGTGGAGGTACAAAGTAGTGTAGAGGTTGTTCTTAGGCACTATTTTTTGTTTTTAACCACATCTTGTTATACTTTTTCTATCTAATAGGCAGTGTTCCTGCAAAGCTGTTCTGCTAATTATAACAATACCATTGCAATCAGCATTTAAATCGGAGTTCAAATACAAGGCAAAAGTAGTTAGGACATTGGCAAGGTTAAAGCTGCAAATTGAAACCTTACGTTATTCTGGCTAATTTGTACTGAAATGCTATAGCCAAATGTTTAAAACTTGCCCAAATAATACTAGGAACAAATTGAAAATGTACATAAAACTGTAGTCTTACTTGATCTGCTGCCTGAAATGTGAGACCTACCAGAGCAAATGCACTTACACTACAGTTAAAGAGAAATTATCCCAATTTAAAAACCTGGCATTAGCTCTTCCAAAGTAAGGTCTGATGCTTGGTAGGAGTGATTACAGTTTATTCAATTACCTGTAAATCTGATTTTAAGGAATCCAAGGTCCCAAATGTAACTCTTTCTATAAAATGCTGTACCAAACTACCTAAATATTGTTATCACAGGGAGGTTCTGACACTAAATTGTTCTTTGTCTGTTATTGCCTATGCTAGCTACTTGAAGTATTTTCTTCTCTGAAAAGTGAAGAGTCATCTTGAAGTAGCTGGTAATTGCCCAACCTTTGTTAGTCTGAAAACCATCTTTCTTGAATGCTACACTGTCTCCTAAGACTGCTTGAAGAATATATACAACCTGATAATGCATATTTAAATGTCTGACATCCATTTTCCAGAATTCATGAACTGACCCGAGCAAGTTCCTCCAGATTAATTCTAGTATTTGATAGAAATAATGAAATAAAGTTGGAACAGCAAGATTTTGCCTTTAACTTGACAATCCTTGCTAAGATGATGTAGTTTTAAATTTATTGCACAAAATATCCTGCCTTATTTTCCTGTATCTTATCTTTTTATGTCAGCTTGTCAAATGATTGTATAATTTTTAAGACTGATACTGCCAGCAGGGCCAAAACTAGCAGCATGCTTGAGAAACATCAGTTTAGAGTTGCTGACTCATTCTGTTCTTCTCTTCTGGCTATTGTACCATAGTGCCTGCTGCTGTGTTTTTCTCAAGTTACTGAAGTTTGGCATCTCCTAGTTTCTGCCAGCATTCCTCAGATTTCCCTTGAGAACTGCGTTTGAGACTGGCTGACAAAAATGGCAGTTCAAGAATGGATGATGGTAATTCTTATGTTAATTCTGACTGCTGGATCATCATTGGTTTAGGAGGTTACAGTAGACTAAGCTGGAAGTATAACCACAAGTCATGAACATGAATATAATCTGGTGATTAGCCATCTACATGTTCCTCTAGCCTTACATGTTTAAGTGTGGCTGATTAACTTGTGTGGTATTATGCCTGCTGTATGTTCAACTGTCCATTGTGATATTTCCTTTACTATTTAAGGCTATTTTTCAACACAAACTGTGATGATGGATTGGGAGTTTGTCTCTTGAACTTCAAAGCATAATTGCTATTTTAATGGTTAAAAAAAAAAATCTGATGCAGGAAAACAAATGCCCGTAGCAGCCTATCAGCTATACTGAACTAGGAGATTGCCACACACCTGCTCTGGACTTGTGTGTAGATAGACTTGCCAGACGGCGGGCAGGATTTCTTTAGAGATGCATTGTATATGCTTGTTTGTAAGATTTGGTAGTAAATTTAGATCAGCTAGTTTGAGTTACCCTCCAACAAAGTGAAGTATGGAGACTTTTCATAGGCATGTAGCCTACCTGTGATGTGTTTATGATGCCTTGCATACGTGAATGCATGAGTGGGAAGAAGCTTGATGGCTTTACTGGATGAGTGTAACCTGTTATGCTGCTTGTGATGACTTGGATAAACCTCAGTTGTAAATTATTTTCAGGGTTAGATTGTGAAATTTCAGTTCGTACCAGTGCCTAGTATAATCTAGAGTGCTTTTGTTTTTCCCTAACATGAAGTCCATTTCAATCTTATGTACCCAAATGAGTGAAATTTTACAGCACTATCAGCTATTCATTGTTTGTGGGAAGTCTTTTACTTGTTCATTATAGGTAAATAGTGCTAGGTGTGAATCTCTGAAAGACAAATGTTAATGTTAAGAGATCTCAAGGATGTGGGTAGTAGGAACATGTTATTTCCAGCTGTGATGTTTGACTTGCTTAATCTAAAGATATTTGTATGTTCATGTAGACATATATAAACCTAAATATTTTAATTTTTTTTTTTGTTCTTAAACATCCCCTCAAATTCCCCTGGCAAGATCAAAATTTCTAAGCCTTACTAGGTACGTCTTTAGCTCTCATTTGAGAAAAAAAAAATCTTTATGTGGCACTTGAAACCTCAAAAACTGTGCAGAGCAGTTGTTTACCTGGTGCAGGAAGACTACAGGCTGGTCAGCTCATGGAGCAGATTGTCCTGGAAACTATGCTCAGGCACATGGAAAACAAGGAGGTAACTGATGACAGCCAACATCGCTTTACTAAGGACAAATTGTGCTTGACAAATTTGGTGGCCTTCTATAACAGGGTTACAACATTGGTGAATAAGGGAAGAGCAACTGATGTCATCTACCTGGACTTGTGCAAAGCGTTTGACACTGTCCTGTGCGACACCCTTGTCTCTAAATTGGAGAGACATGGATTTGACGGGTGGATCATTCAGTGGACAAGGAATTGACGGGATGGTCACACTCAAAGACTTGTGATCAATGGGTCAATATCCAAGTGGAGATCAGAGATGAGTGATGTTCCTCTGGGGTTGGTGTTGAGACTGGCACTGTTGAACATCTTTGTTGGTGACATGGAGAGTGGGATTGAGTGCACCGTCAGCANCTGGAGCACCTCTCCTATGAGGACAGGCTGAGAGAGTTGGGGTTGTTCAGCCTGGAGAAGAGAAGCCTCTGGGAAGACCTTACAGCAGCCTTCCAGTACCTGGAGGGGGCCTACAGGAAATCTGGAGAGGGACTGTTTACAAGGGCATGTGGTGACAGGACCAAGGCGTAATGGTTTTAGACTGAAGGTGGGTAGATTTAGATTAGATCATAAGGAAGAAATTCTTAACCATGAGGTTGGTGAGGCCCTGGAACAGGTTGCCTGGAGAAGTTGTGGATGTCCCCTCCCTGCCAGCGTTCAAGGCCAGGTTGGATGGGGCTTTGGGCAACCTGGTCTAGTGGAGGGTGTCCCCTGCCCATGAGCAGGGTGTTGAGAACTAGATGATCTTTGAGGTTCCTTCCAACTCAAACTATTTTATGATTCTGAAATAGCTGAAACTTAAGTGAAAATCTGAGGTATGTTTGTCAGATCCTTTTAACATCAGGACCAAGGTCATCTTTGGTATGAAATGGGGTGCTGTCAATGATACTCGTCTCCATTTATGTCCTGACAGATTTCTCGATAGCAAGAAAATGTGTGTATTTTAGGTGCTATTTGTGTATTGGGGTTTTTATTTATTTGTGTTTGCATTCATTTGATTGTGTCCAGGAAACTAAATTCAAGAATTGGATGAGCTTCAATTCTTCCCATCTGTGCATGTATTGGAATTTTCAAGAAACTTGGCATGGGAGGATGCCTAAGTGAGAACATGTTGCTAGTCCTCACCTCTTTGCACACTGTATTGCAGTAGTTTGCAGTGTGTGTGTTTCTCATTAGAAAAGCTACAGTGTGTGTGTTTACTCATTAGAAAAGCTAGAAAGGTTTTGTTACCTTGGCTGCTTCTTGAAAATTAAACAACATCAATTCTGTTCTGACTTTAAGTATGTTTTAATATGAATGTGGTTCAAATATCAACTGAAAGAAATTGTTTCTCCTTGGACAGTAATCTTCCCTTCTGACCCAGTTTTGTGGGCATTGTTGTCATGGTCTGTGAATAACTTGCTCAGCTCAGAACTAAATCTTGTACTGGGCTTGGAAGTTTTTAGGCTCCTGTGCTGTTTTATTGGCATAGTAGCTTAACTTCCTCATTTGTACATCATGTCTATGTTAACACCTTCCAAATGAAGGACACTCCTGTCCCCAATTTGTTGGGCCATCCTGCATAGAATTCTGAAAGTGTGACATGATGCCTTTGCTCACCAAGTCAGATGTATTTAGGATGATTCATCTTAATGCAGATGTACGTATTATCTGAAGCTTTTAAAGCTTCAGGTATCCTGGTCAGAACTGTTGCCATTTAACATCTGGAAGTAGGAGAAAAATCAGCATCTTTTTCTTTGAGGAAAGCATTGTAGGCTGACAGAATGAGACAGGGACAACTAGGTGTTTGTTGAATATGCCGCACTGTGTTGTAAATGCTGTTGTCTTACACATCCAGAGTATGATAGTTTTCAGATACAAGTATTCAAACCACAAATCACTTGATGGCATAGGTTTAAAAAATACACATATATATATATATTGAAATACATGGTCTTATTCTCAGTGTTTGACCATTGCATGTTGTATCTTGGGCCTGGGTAAAATCCTGTGCAGGAAACATAAATACTGATTTGTAATGGTTTTTATTATCCTGCTGCTCAACACCCCCCCACCCCCACCCCCTTTTTTTTATAAGGGTGGCTTTTGGTGTTGGGTCTGATAACTCCTATTCTTTTGTGTCTAATTTTTGAAATTGAATGGAACAGTCATACTTAGTTCTGGTATTGAGCTTGTGACTGAGTCTGAATGGACTAGGATTTTTTTGTCATTTCTGCCACAAGTTAGCTTGGTTCCATATCATGGAAGTACCAAACTAAATTTTACCTTAGGGAGGGAAGGGACAACTCAAACTAAAGGCACTGAATTAGACTAGGAAAATGGAGCTGTGATGACAAAAGATAGCAGAGGTAGTAAACAACAATAAGTTGACAGTAAAGCTTCTGTGCTGTGAAATACTAAAAAAGTAGATGTAGTTTCAGATTTCATGTGTAGGGGTAACACACTGCTAAGCAGAGATAACAGACGTTAAGGCAGATGTAGGCCGTTGCATTCCAGCCCTCGTGTCCCTTTACAGAAAGCTTCTGGTGGGAGCAACACCATAATCATGATAAACTAATGTAGAGGTCTAATAAAAGGAACCTTGCCAATTCTAGGTGGGTGAAAATCCAGAAGTGTTAGACTAGTACACTATTGAAACAATAATAGCTTGTGATGTTGGATAATTTTGACTTTTGTACTCACTGAAGAATCCTTATGTGCTGGGCTATCCTTGAAACAAGGTCTGTCTCAGGATGGCTGGGTTGTTTTGCTCCAGGCAATAATGCCTGCCTTCATACACTGGTTGGAGCTTATGATTCTGAGTATGTACCACTGAAGTCAGCTGAGCAAATGCATTTCAGCTGTGAAAAATGGCGTGAATGAGCGAAAAAAAAAGTTTTCTGTTGTGCATAGAACATTACTGCTTCAGTATTGGAATACTGAATACATAGAATATTATATACATAGCGTGTGTAATATACTATTCTGTTAACTTCTTCATGAAAGACAACTGATGAAATTAAAGTTGAGACTGAAATTTGTAATGTTTAACTCAAGTTTGCATTGGAAATGGTTCACTTCAGAGTTTAATTCCTTCTTCTCTCTCATTGAAAAATCTTATAGAAAATACTTAATGTTTTCTTCAATCTAGCATGATGCTCAAACATGCACGTCAACCCAGCAAAATCCTGTCTGCTTTCCTATGGCAACAATACCTCTTTGCATGGCCCTGGTTTTGCCATCGCCCTGGCAAGCTTTGGAAGATACCAGTAATACTAGAAAGCTGTTGGATGACAGAAAGGCTATGGGTTTAAAGACCTGTATGCCCATCGCCTCCTCTGTTGTGATCAAAGCTTGTTTTGCTGGGCATTGTGTTCCCTTGGTCACACAAATGGTACTGGACCCTATCCCTCTTAAGTCCAGCTCCTGGAAATGTCTTGCTTTTTCTTATTCCTACACCAGTCTTCCACTTTCTGAACGTGAAATGAAGCTGTCCTCACTGCCAGCTTGTTGTTTTCCTGAATATGCTGGCCAGGCTGAAATGATATACATCATATTACAGGCTGCTTGCTGCCAAACTTTAGTCATATATATATTGCTCAAGCTGCAAACCTCCAAAGCAAACACAGAGAGGAAATCAAAATTAAATTAATCCTCTCCAAGGATGTATAAAGTATGGCTGCACGGAGGTTTACAAGTTGAGGGTGAGAGGGACCATTGCTTGTGTGGGAGTCAGAAGCCACTGGTATGCACAACCCCTTTCTTACTGCATTGCTTGTCTGTGCTGGAGTTGCTTAGCATGAAGGCCTTAAGGTTTTTTTTACTGATAGCTAGACAAATGACTCTGCAAAATCATGGTTAACTATAGAATGATAGTTTGCATTCACAGGATTAAAGGCAAATGAGACACCAGTTTCCCTGGAGCCCTCAGAGCTGTGCATTTGCTTCATATAATGCACTCAAAGCCTCGTAGCTGGGATTGAACAAAGCTCTGGAGTCTTCACTTTTGGACATGGTATGAAGGTTAGCTTGGAGACCTACTTTCTGTTACTCCTGGTTGAGAGGACTGGTTTAGGGACAGTGCTTAATTCTGTTGTACTGCCACTTTCCTTCTTAATGCTGGGTTTGGGCTGGCCAGCAGGAGAAATTAGTGTTTCTTGAAGGCCAGAGGGTGTCTCTCAGCTTGCATGAGAGGCAGAGGTGTGAAGTAGTGGCTGATGGCTTTCGTAGCTATACTCAGTCCATTTTCATGTGGAAAACGTGGATGAAAGAAGTGAGTACTGCCTGCAGGAGATGAAAATTAAATAGAATGACATGGCAGAACTTTGTGCAATTGCAAAGTAGACTTGAATGTTATTTATCAAAATCCACAAGGCCTATAACTCCATGAAAAAGAAGAAAAAAATTCTGGATTAATCTCACCTGAAATGAAATTATAGATCATATTGTATAGTTATTCAGAAAAAAAATGCCTTAACAAGCCACAGCAGTCATAAAGTAATTAATCTACTCCTACAAGCAGAAAAATAGGCTTGATTACTGAAGTGACAGTCATGACTATTCTTCACCAAACATTGGGCACAGGAAGAAGGAAATAAAAAACCTTGCCTGTTTTCCTTTTTTTCCTATAAACTTTAGGATTGTAAACCTAATATAGAATGTCATCAGTGATCACCATGATCTACCTGTTGCTTGCTCTGAAACTTATTAAATTTAGGAGCATTTAAACTGTTGTCCTGGATAATTTAAACGTCTGGTTTTTGATGTTGTTTTGAGAAGTAAAGCTGTAACAGAGTGGCTTAATCTTGAGTTGTTCTGGGGGAAAAACTCTGAAGATGAGCAAACCTGAAGTAGATGAATTCAGGGGTTGAAAATGTGCCATGTTTATCCTGCTAATACAGAGGAAAGCATCTGCTTGCAGTCTTGCAATACTATCTGTTACTGAGACTTTGCTACTCCTCCCTGTTGTTCAAGATGAGACTTGCAGAGAGCAGTCAAGCTTTTCCAAAAGAGCTCCTGTGGTGGGAAGTTACCAGAGTGTGTTGTCCTGCTGCAAATTATCTGTCCCATTTTTGTAAGCTTAGTCTTTGTACAAGTCCTGTATGTTTAATTTCTACTGATAGGCAAACAATTTTCCATGGCTTCCCTGCTAAATATGTTGGTTTAGGTTACTGGTGAAACTGATGTCATTAATCAAGCACTTAGTGTAGACCTAGAGTCTAAGAATTCTTGTCTGTACTTCTTGATGACTGTACAAGGACTGACCACTTGCCAAAATGATTAACAGAGTCAAAGTAATGTACTGTGAATGCCAACTTGTTGATCTGCGGACCTCAAAATTTTTCTGTGGAGTACAGAGTCCAATCTTGAACTTAAGCTTGCTGACAATAGGCTTGGTTTTTGTTTGAAATGTGTTGTGTGTGTTTGTTTGTTGTTTTTTTTTTAATCATTGATAGTTCTGAACCTTCAGGTAGAAACTTCTGATACAAGATCTCTGCTGATAAAGGAGCTGTTCTGGGGAGAATCAAGGAATTAACATGTCTTAAAACCTGTCCCTTGAAGCTGTCATTTGTCATTTTAGTCCATTTCCACACCCACAAATGAAGCAGGACAGCTATCTGCCATCAAAGGCAAACTTTAACGAGATATAAAAAGGTGGGGTTTTTTTGTTTAAATGGTGAATGTTAACTTATAATCTTAATGAGTCATTTAACTATACTTTGTTTTGTCCTATATGTAATAAACTTGTTTCTATTTTGAATAAATAGTTATTAAGTATCCTTCAGTTTGATACTCAATGGCTCTGAGTCAAGTTAAGGCTCTGACTTAAATTATATTATGTAGCAAAAGCTTGGAGCACAAGACTGACTTAAAGCATGTACTCTACTTGACACTTAGCTGTGTAGCATAGCAGAAAATACAGTACGAAGGGTGGCATGTATCTTGCAGTAGTACTTAAAAATTATCAACAGATTTGGCAAAGTTGTTTTGGGAATTACATAATCATAAGAATACAGTTTGTTACTTAAAGGTCTGTAAAATATAACATTAAAAGTATTGCAAGGTACACTCACTAATAGAAAAAAATTTGAAGATGAAAAAATGTCATGGCAGTGGCAATGCTTTCTCATTGCTTTTGTATTCTTGGTCTTGCCATGTTGTAGATATGAGTATCTGCCAAACTAGACTGGTTTGCAGAAGTCAGTTGCAAGCCCTAGTAAAAAAGGAATTGTGTAATTTTAGGGAGTTTATTTTTCATAATCCATTAACTTAATTAAAACTGATCATAACTTGGTTGTGGTTTACTGCAATGTCAGAGAATAAAATTGAAGCTGAATTAAATCAAAGTTAAATTCTAAAATAGATTAAGGATTTTTCTTTCATTTTTCAAGTTCAATGAATGACAGAAATTAGCCAATAAATATTTAATTGTTTCCTTTTTTTCTCAAAGCTGTTACAAAAGTTCTTCTGCAATTGGAAGGCTGCTCTTATATAAATAGATAACCAAGTGTGTATATTTGGTAGGTGTTTCCTCTTAGTATCTAAAGCAAGCATTGGTATTGTAAAAAAGATCTTCCCTTGAAAGACAGTGTAAAATGAAGTGCAGCTTTTTAATCACCATAGCTTTTGCTTGAAGCAGAGTAATTTTATATTCCTATTCCTGGATGTATGCTGGATATATGGTATATATTTATTTATAGTATATCTATCTGTAAACATTTTATTAATATATTAAAAAATGTACATGACTGGAAGCTCTTCAGTCTTACAACAAATGCTGCAACTCTCTGTTTTAGATAGTTGTAGTAAAGCCCTTAAAACTACAGAAAATAAGCATATTACTCTTTTCTAGCTTAACTGAAGATGATTCAGAGTTACTATTTTTGTATGATGACTCTTTCCACAAAAACAGATTTTCATATTTAGCTAACATTGTCTTATGTCAAGCAGCATGGCTTGACAAGTAGACTTTTGAATCTTCAGATTTCAAATGTGATTTTTTTTTTTCCCCGTCTACCTTCTACTTTTGTCCTGCATACATAAAACTATGGTGAGAAAATTGTTAACAGTTTTGAATTGCATTACTTTTCGCTCTTTTTCTCCCTGTCTTATTTTAGAGGCCAACTTAATGGTCCATCTAGGTAGATTTGATAAATGGAATTGTTCCAAGTGCTGTGTGTGAAAACAAGGCAAGGATAGACTAGAGAGTTGAAAATCTGCCAAAACAAACTTGAGTGGAATAGCTTAGTTCATCCGGTGCTGCACTTTCTAACACCATGGGGCTTTTTAAAGGTATTTCCGTTCTCAGATATATGTGATACATCGGGTGTCGCGAGAGGCAAGTGCCTTTGTAATGAAGTCCATGTCCTGCAGCACTTTGGTAGGATTTCAGTCATCTTGGTAAGGAAGAAGGGACTGAGCTAGGCCCAGCCATATTGTTTGACACCATAGAAGCTTGTGATGTTGAAAGTAAAAACAGTTATTATGTATATAGGTGGCAACAAGTACTACAGGGTCTTAAGAAGGCAAGCTAATGTAAAGAAAGTTCTTTCAGAGTTCTTTTATGTTGGCATTTCAAATGCCTGCCTTCAGCTTGCAAAGTGCTGAAGTAGAATATACTAGCTTCTCTAGATTGAATTTGAAGTACTTTGGATTTTAAAGTGCGTGTTTACTTTTAAGAAGCATCTTGGTACTTGATTTGAGTGTTTATGAGAAAACCTGACCTATAAGGGACACTACTGAAAGATCTGTATTTCCTTAGTCTAGGATAAGGTTGGGAAGGGAAGAGGAAATAAGCATGTCCTTGAATACAGAAAAAATTACAGCAAAAGAGAAAGGATTGAGATCTTGTCCACACTTGCTACAGATGAGACAATTAGCTTTTAATATTAGATCAAACATTGCTATGTGCGTTGAACTAGACTGTGGTAAGTTCTGGTGCTTCTGCTGACATGTGAAGGAAAGAAAGATCAGCCTATATGTTTGTAGGACTTATACTAACAGCTAACACTGCTGTGAAATAGAAGAACTAAAGATGAAAAAGAACTATTGATGACTTTTTGCAGGCTCTACACCTTATCTGCTGTCATATCAGACTTGTTTACAAATAAATATTTTCCTTATGATAGTGCTAGTTTTACCCTGTAAACTGGAAATGGATTGTCATTTATGAATTAAGAGTGTCAGGTAAAAACACCAGGAGGCCCCCACAGATGAACAAGAAGCTCCTGGACAAACTCAAACATGAAAAGGAAGCCTACAGAGGGTGGGAGCAAGGACAGGTAGCCTGGGAGGAATATAGCAAAATAGTCTGAGGAGCCAGGGATTGGGTTAGGAAAGTTAAAGTCCTAGTAAAATTAAATCTGGCTAGGGACATCAAAGCCAACAAGAAAAGCTTCTACAGGTATGTTGGTGATAAAAGGAAGATTAGGGAAAAAGTGAGGAAAATCATCCCAGAATGATATGGGACACCTGGTTACTCAGGATATGGAGAAGGCTGAGGAAATTCAAAGACTTGCCTCAGTCTTCACTAGTGAGGGCTCTAGCCACACTGCCTCAGTGTGGCAAAGACCGGGACTGGGAGAATGAAGAACCGCCCACCGTTGGAGATGAAATTCAAGACCATCTAAGGAACCTAAAGGTGCACTGGTCCATGGGACCTAATGAAATGCATCCGAGGGTCCTGAGGGAACTGGTGGATGAAGTTGCTAAGCCGCTATTAATCATATTTGAGAAGTGATGGCAGTCTGAAGTTCTCATTGACTAAAAAAGGGGAAACATAACCCTCATTTTTGAAAAGGGAAAACAGGAAGACCCAGGGAACTACAGGCCAGTCAGTCTTACCTGTATGCCCAGCAAGCTCATGGAGCAGATCCTCCTAGAAACTACGCCAAGGCACATGGAAAATGAGGAGGTGATTGGTGACAGTCAATGTGGCTTCACTAAGGGCAAATTGTGCTTGACAAATTTGGTAGCCTTCTATGACAGGGTTACAGAAGAACAACTGGCATATACTTGGGCTTGTGCAAAGCGTTTGACGCTGTCCTGTGCAACACCCTTGTCTCTAAATTGGAGAGACATGGATTTGATGGATGGATCATTCAGTGGACAAGGAATTGACGGGATGGTCACACTCAAAGAATTGTGATCAATGGGTCAATATCCAAGTGGAGATCAGAGATGAGTGATGTTCCTCTGGGGTTGGTGTTGAGACTGGCACTGTTGAACATCTTTGTTGGTGACATGGAGAGTGGGATTGAGTGCACCGTCAGCAAGTTTGCCAATGACACCAAGCTGTGTGTTGTGGTCAACATGCTGGAGGGAAGGGGTGCCATCCAGAGGGACCTTGACAGGCTTGTGGGATGGGCCCATACAAAGTGCATGAAGTTCAACAAGGCCAAGTGCAAGGTCCTGCACGTGGGTCAGGGCAATCCCAAGTGGAACTGCAGGCTGGGAGGAGACTGGATTGAGAGCAGCCCTAAGGAGAAGGGCAGGTGGACGAGAGGCTTAACATTAGCCAGCAATGCACGCTTGCAGCCCAGAAAGCCAACGGTGTCCTGGGCTGCATCAAAAGAAGCATGGCCAGCAGGTTGAGGGAGGTGATTCTGCCCCTCTACCCGGCTCTCATGAGACTCCACCTGGAGTACTGCGTCCAGCTCTGGGGTCCCCAGTACAAGAAAGACATGGAGCTGTTGGAGGGAGTCCAGAGGAGGGCCATGAAGGTATTCAGAGGCCTGGAGCACCTCTCCTATGAGGACAGGCTGAGAGAGTTGGGGTTGTTCAGCCTGGAGAAGAGAAGCCTCTGGGAAGACCTTACAGCAGCTTTCCAGTACCTGGAGGGGGCCTAGGAGAAGGTTGTGGATGTCCAGGTTGCCTGGAGAAGTTGTGGATGTCCCCTCCCTGGCAGTGTTCAAGGCCAGGCTGGATGGGGCTTTGGGCAACCTGGTCTAGTGGAGGGTGTCCCCTGCCCATGAGCAGGGTGTTGAGAACTAGATGATCTTTAAGGTTCCTTCCAACCTAAGCTACTCTCTCTGACTCTCATTTTGTCTGCCTCTGTGAAAAATAATATTCTTCCAGCTTTACTGCAAAATTCTGGATTTTCCCTTTAAAGAATACTAGCCTAAAGAAAACAGGGATTTGAATTGCCTCACAGGCTGGAAAAGCATCACTGACAATGTAATTGCCAAGGTAGTTTTCTTAGAAATCTCTTGGAGTTTTGTAAATGGTCTCCAGGAAGCCTTCAGTACTTTTGATCTACCTGTTCTGCTGTTGGATCAACTTTTATAGGCATTAAAACTACAGTAAAATCTAGCAGAAGGGGACATGGGGAAAAAATTATTTGGCCTTTCTGTTCTTAGAAACACATGAGAAAACAGAACTTAAGCATTCTCCTGTGCATGGAAAGGAGTGAAGTATATGAAAATGTGTTTAGGGAGTTCATCGAAAGTATGATACATCATAAATGAAAAAATTATTTTGCTAACACAAATACATGTAAATAAAAGGGATCACTACTTGCTATAGAGGTGAAGGTCAAGAGGTACCCTGTTACAGTTTCCACTTCAGGTAATGAAAAATGTTTAGTTGCTGTATCAATGCTTATAGGCTCTGACTAAAATAGAGTATGTCTTGGGACATTAACCTCGCTGTAAAGTTTGATATAGTTAGAATTTACTTCCAAATTCTAGATTCTGAATGGCAAAATTTCTTTCTCTATTACATTAAAGTCCTTCCTTAATCCTTAGGATGAGAGGATAATTGATGTGAGAATGGACAACAGGAGGTTGTCTGTAGTTGCCTCTACAATTCTCTTTTTTTGATGATGCTGATTGCTGTCTTGTAGTAGCTTTTTTCAAAACATCTCAGTTTTCTTAGTGAGCTGATAAGACTGTAGGCTTAAAGTGTTTTCCAGATGTGGAATCTCCCTCCCACTCCGTTCTCCAGCTTGGACATGACCTGTATATGTGTGGGTTCACCCTGATGCTATATGCAAGTGACAGTGAGCATGATTACCAGGAAGAGACGAAAATTTTCTTTCCTGAAAGTGAAATCAGTCAGCACTGCAGAATATGGCTAGTAAATATGGAAGATCCCTGAAGGTAAACAGAACAAGCTTACTTTGAGGAGAAAAGCAGATAATAAAAAGCATAGCAATGTCCTTCCTTTTTTCAGTCTTGAAAAATGTTTAACAATTTTGGTAAGATTACTGCTTGGAAACATATAGCTCTGTCTAATTTTGAAACTGCCAGGCCTGTGAGAAACCAAGAGGAGGTTTGATATGAAAAAGTAAAATAATAGATGAAATTCTTTTTTTTTTTTTTTCTTATGGAAAGCACTGAGTGTTTTTGACATTTCGGGTATGACATTATATGTTGCTGTTCAAAAACCCCCCATTTTTAAATATGGGGTGATCTTATAACAAGATAAAGTATAATTAATTTTAGCAAATAATTTTGGACCATTTAAGAGGAACAGATAAGTTTCTTATAGCTTGAAGCTGTGCTTCATGTGGGCGATGAAGCTGTTCAACCATTAAGATAACCTGCGCAACGCTTATACTACAAAAGGATGACAGAAGTTAAATTACGTCACTTCTTGTGTGCCTGTGTTATGTGCTGGTTGATCTTAAACTTTTTTTGGCCTTTTTCATTACAACAGGTTAACTACTTCTGTGAAGGTTAATTTGGAAAAATACTTTGTAATCATACTATGATATTTACTGGAGTTTTATTGTTTATTTCTCTAGCTGTGGAATACAGAGACCCTGGTTTGAATTAGGTTAGTGTTTGTCAGAAGCACATATCCTTGGGTGCCTGATCCAAATTATGTGGAGTTACAAACCCTGAAATGTTCAGTTTGGCTGTGTTTAATGAGTCTTGTTAGAACTTAGTCTTTAAAACCTTAGGTGTTGCCATGAACACGTCCTAGGATCATTTGCAGAGGTACTAAAGCTGATAAAGAAACTGCTTCCTAATTCCCCGGTGTCATCCCTCTACTGCTTGCACGGATGCTGTGATTTGGAATGAGAAAGTGGAGAAAGCAAATAAGCAAGGGTGGAAAAACTTGTGAAGAAAAAAAAAATCAAACCAAACCCCCACCCTCCCTACATTCACACCCAAACCCTAGAAAATAGGGGCAGATACTAGATGAGGAAGTTTGTGTTTTACAGCTGTCTGTGAAAAGGAAGCTGGACAGGTATCTGAAGGGGGAAGGAAGATAAGAATAAAAGTCGGAATGGTAAGAGTCCTTACCTGGTCAGAAGAGTGGGACAGGGTAGGAAACCTCCAAAGTAGATGGCTACTTAGTGTCTTCTGCTTGTAAAGGCCTATGAAATCCATTGGTCACCTCTCATTCCAGTCTGCTGACCTTCACCATGATATGACACCTGCTATTTTTTAATTCTCTGCTTATTTGAATAGCAGAGGTTTGTGTAGTGGATCATAAGGTGATCAATAGCTGTTGAAACAAGCAAATTTCGATGCAAATAATGGAAAAATTTGTGTTTAGGTTGGATTTTTTTATATAAACTTAGAAGTAGTATACAACACAGTCACAACTTTGAACTCATGCACTCTATAATTAGGAAATTCTGTAAAGCTTTAATTTACCTTTGTTGTGCTTATGAATTCTAACAATCTGCATTCCAGAGTTTTTCTGCCTCAATTGATTCAATTGTTAAAGGAGCCAGTGTTTATATTTTGTGTTCACTCTTAACTGTGGTACCAATATTTCAGGTGTAGTCCTCACAGCATGTTTTGGATAGAGTGATATTTGTCTATCTTTCTGATGTATTTATGGGATGGGTTGCGTGTAAGCATTCTTTAGTTGCCTAAGAGTTCTTGGAAGTGCAGTGATGACCTAACAACTAAGTCATTTTGGCATTGTCAAGTAATCCTACATTTTAACCTTAAGTTTTACCTTACGTGCAAGAATATGAGAAAGCATGTTCCATGTGTGCAAAATGGTGGCCTACGGCTTTAGGGATTTTTGTAGAGGATATCTAGACTCCTGGTATTGGAATAGTGAATATTGCAACAGCAAACTACTATTGTGGATGTTCTGTTGTTAACAAACTAGCCGATTAATAATCTTATCACACAGTTCTCTTTGGGCAGTGGGCCTTGTGCATGTGCTGTTCAACCTTCTCTCTTGAATGAAGAGGGAAAACCCAGTATTTTGTCTTGTAAATGACTACTGTATAGTATAGTCCCACACCGTAGAAAAGGAGAAAAACTAATAGGGCTCTGATGTTTATTTTCAAACTCTAGAGTGCTTGACTTTACAACATTACTAGTATTTTTAAATGCAAAAAAAAAAAAGTGTATGATTCCAGTATTACTCAGTGCAGTTGTGCAGGCAGGTGGATGGAAGAGTTAAACTCAAACTTCTGGCATCTGGATTCAGCTCCCAGCTTTGCTTCAGACTAGTTCTTGTTGCCTGATTTCTGCAACTCTTCCCAGTTTTCATGTGGTTATAGCCTTAGATTTTTGAACTAAGTCTTAATGTACTTTAAAAAAAAATTATGTATTCTGGGTTTCTTAAATGCCATATTTTAAAAAATTTTTGGCTACCTGAACCTCTGTGTCTACTGTAAATCATATGAGTTCCTATGACCATCAGATGCTAGAGTGTGTGAATACATTCTTATGCTGTTGTGAATAAACAGGGAAAAAAATGTATCTGTAAGCTTCACAGCCATCTTCCTTCAGTTATCTATGATTTCTGTAAACCTAGGATCCCGTTTGCTGTGACCTGTCTAGGTAAGAGAAGGAGAATGGGTTTGTAGTTTGCCTTACTACTGAATTCAGGCCAAATAGTGACTAATGAATATAGCAGATGTTTCTACTTTTGAAGGCTTTTTTTGAAAGAACTTTATTAACCAATTTATCCTTCCTCCCAGGAGATAACAGGACAGCAGTGTAGCTGAGATCTGACAATTCATTACATAAGAGAAGAAACTATTAATGTTGACCCTGGCTATGTTGACAGTAGGATTCGAATCTAACGTTCTGCTCTTTTTGCTCAGAAAAACACATCCAAGTAGAGTTTTCTTAAAATGTTTCAGCTACTGTGCTACACTGTGATGTCAGCCACATTTTTAGCAATTTGGAATATAATGAGCCAGATTCTGTGTGCAAATCCAGGGTAGCTCCATTGACTTAATAGTGTTACTCAAGATGTTTATTCATCTTACCATGAGATTGTAATCTGACCTCTGTTTTTGATGAACAACCCACATTTGATTTGGTTTGCAATTGGGATAGGAGGATTCTGGAGCTGAAAGGTTATAGCAAGTTCCTTCTCCCCCTTTGCTGATGAGCTCTCAAAGGCATTAATCTGTAATTAATTAGGTTAAGCATGAAAGAGGATGGCTGTGTTGACGTTTCTTACCATAAAGTGCAAGGAACTTTTTACAGGCAACCTTGTTTCTGAAGTTCTTGTGGTGTTTCAGTGGATGCTCTCCTACCTTCCTTTCCTGGCAGGAAGGTAAAGGTAGCAGCTGTGGGGACCTCTGTGTCAGATAGCCAGTGAACAGATGGTTGTAGTTGCTTTAGTCATTTTTAGTAATAGTGTAAATTATGCAAGAAAATCATTAAAAAGAGAATGCGAGCAAGGAGATATCCTCATAGTCTTTGTCCTTTGCAGTTCTTCCCCAGAGACTCCCTCTCTGGGTGAAACGAAGCTCTGTTCCTTGGTGCCTTGTCCTTATGGGCCCAGGGGAGCAAGTGGCAGCTTCTGCAGGCAGAGCAGGGGTTTGTATGGCTCCTCTCCCTCCCTTTTTCTCATTATGTGCAACCATTCCCCTAATGCCCAGCACCCAGCTTTTACTCCAAGCACTTTGGTTCCCTCGTCCTGCACCCAAGAGTTCAGGATGCAACGATATCTTGAGCACCTCATGCAGGTGGCCTGTCTGTCAAGAACTTATGACCCTGAAAATTGGGTTCCTTTGATCAGCCTCTGTTCCATTGTTCAGGAAATATGCTTAACTACAAGGGTTGAAGTCAAGAATGATGTAATTGTCATGGAGCCATTAATCAGTACAGTCACTGTCCTTTTCCAGGTGGAAAATAGTAACAACAGTTAGTTATGTTCACATCTGCATAGAATATGTGCCATAAATTATGCACAAAATCAAACATCTAAGTGAGCAGCATTATTTAGGGCGTGCTTCCAGAAATCAGAAAAACCAAACCCACTTGATAAGCAGGTAGTTGCATCACTTCTACTGATTGTTTGCAGATTTATGCTGAGGCAAAAGACTGGAGCAATGTGGGTGCACAAACCAGTTTGTTGTCTTGAGCCACCCATGTAATGTCAGAATAGTCTCCTTGGAAAAACTTTCTGTCCATGTGCACATCATGATCTCTCTAGCTTGTTCATTTTGCCTGTAAGATTCAGGAAATGTTAAGCTTAAAGGTCAGTAACTTTTCAGTGCTGATTTCTCAGTTTCAGCAAATCCCATGCTGAGATGAATGTAGAAACTAAATGCAAGACTGAGCTATGCTTAAATTTCTTTTAACATCAAATTCTAAACAATAGGCCATTTTAGATCAAACTGAGGCTGTTCTTGATATTCAGATAAATCAGATTTAGTCCGTACAATTTATCCGTATCTCTGTGAAGCAGTGTAGATTTCAAGTCAGTTGGAAAAAACACTAGAGCACTTAAACTTCATTTCTAAGTAGCAAGGGTTGCTTTGCTTTCGTAACTGGATGTGTTCTGTGGTAACATCCCTGTAATGATTTGTGTGCGCACTGACTGCTCCCATACACAATGGGGGCTAGAGTCCTTTCTAGCTGAAAATTCAGGAGTTTCCAGTGTACATCATTGTTCTTCCATGCAACATAAAAGCTTCTTATAGAGCAGTGTTGATATGTGCCCTGCACAGGCTTGTGGAAGGGCAGAGACAGTCCTTTTAGTCTTCTGTTTCTGTAGCAGGATGCTCCGGCTCTGAGCTGAAGAGGGGAAGAACAGAACCAGACCTGACAAAGACTGCATTTGATGTTTCAGTCCGTGGTCGTTGTAAATAGAGTCCGTTTCAGTTTAATACGCTATGTGCCAGGAGGGTGCATGCAATTGGGCAGCATATCTAAAAGCAGGATTCCCCCCTCGGCCTCATTTTTAAGCTTGCTTTGTTCCAAAATGTGACAGCTGCTTATAGGTGGTCTAATAGTAAGATTTAACTGTGGTGCTTCTTTCTTCTTGCTCATATATTGGACTGAGTGTTTATATCAGAATGTTAAACTGAGATTCCAAGCACCTCCCGTCTGATCTGGGCCTTATTTTATGAGCTAGTATATGTACGGGCCACATAGTGATAACTTAGCGTAAAGAGCTTTTGAGCTGCTGCTGTTCTTGTGTGGCTTTGGTTTGTTTCATGTCACTTAAGGTGGGAAGGAGGCTTTTGACCTAAATACTGTATTAATATTTCACTTGCCTTCTTGTTAGATGCTTTCATGAGGTTGTAAGTGTACTGGAAGACAAGAAGAAGCTTAAAGATGAGTTCTGAGGTTGTTTAGCTGAACTTGGGATATCTTTCTTAGAGCAAGACAGAGAAGGAAAGAATAGTGGATAAAAGGCAGCAACTGAAGGGGGGAAAAACTGGATGGGTTTTACAACCATAAATGGTAAAAGTAACCTTGCTCTGCTGCCAGCAAGCAGAACGATGGAATAAGGTTTTGATTTACAGGAACAGCTCAGCAAGGGCCTTGTAGAGTGCTTCATGCCTGCTATAAAAATGTGATTAGCTATAAAATGGGAGAGATTTAACAAGAGAATTTAAGCATCAGCAACAAGCGCTGTTTCACATAGAATGTGGATGCCTGCTTTTAGAGTTCTGGGAATACAAGCTAGTTTGGAAAAGGTGAAGTTTTCCAAGAGAGAATGTGGATTATTTTGACTTATTACCTGAAAATGTTAAATTTTGGTTCTTTGCCCATTCGTCATGAAGTCTCTAAAATGAAGGAACATTTATCCTTGTAATTATTTCTTCGGATAATTGTCTCCCAGGAGGTAGGCTTACAGTAAGCTGCCTAAGGACATGCAGATAAGTGAGATGCTTTCCCTTAATTCCAGTATTCTGTCTTGCTGTTATATAGCCTATATGGTCTCTCCTTATCTGTATATATTACAGTTTTATTCAGGAAGGTAAATGTCAGCTTTAAGCTCATGTGATCAGCTGACCAGCAGGACTTTGCAGTTGTGAACAACAAAAGCCTCTCCCCACTTTGCTATTCCTCAGCCTCCAGTCCTGGAGTGATAGAAGATCAACGCTTAATTTCTCTCAACAGAAAGCTCGTGAACAAATGGCTTATCACCAAATGTGCCAAGTCATGTCTGGAGAGTGGAGGAGGGGGGAACAGTAGCATTTTTGGATGCCCAGTGTCATTCCTTGTGAGGCCTTCTCTGGAGGGAAGAAGAAAAAAGGAAATGGGAATTTCTTTCTGAAAAGTGAAACATCAAGTTGACTGTGAAGAATTAGCTGTCCCTGTTAAAATCTGAGGCCAAATGTTTCCTTTAAAGGACTTGCTCTTAGTCAAAGACAGAAGGGGGAAACTCAGCTGGGTACCACTGTATGACTTGAGCTGAAACTCAATGCTGAAATTATCTATCACTCTTAATTAAGCCAAGTTAAGCCTTCTTTATTTGCTTTAATTGCATCTCCATAGTATTACGATGTTTCAGATAGTTCAGAAACAACTGGTTTAAGAATAAATACATCACTGAAAGTGTGCAAGAAGCAGGATTAAAGTATTAATCCCAATTATTTTCTTTAAATTGGGAACCAACTCAAAGATTGTGGGATACCAGTGTAATAGAATATATAGTTACTTATAAACTTGTGGGTATCTTATGATATTTTTTTTTAATCTATTGGAAGCTTAGTTAAGCTCTAATGAAAAACAAAAAGAGGTTTTAATCTTGGTTGTTTGTATGGCTTGCCTGAAGACCGTTGATGTGATATCTTGATAGGAAGTTAAAAGATGCAGTTTCATTTTTGTGTTTGGAGGTATCAAAATTAGAGCTGAAAAATTGGATTTAATCTGCCATGCATAACTATACTTCTATGTGTGTATAACTGAAAACTAATAAATACACTAATTTATATGTATCAATAGTTGCATAAACTGTATGTTTATGCATCTGCCAGTATTTCAGTTCTAAACTCTTAATTTCAAGGTTTTGAAGCTTTGCACAGTGGTAAAACTGTGTTCCAAACTGTCTGGAGGACATTATCCTCAAGAGGTCAGAGATAAAAACCCAGCCCTAGAAGTATTTTATTTCTTTGTTTTTTGTTTTGGTTTTTGGTGTCTTTGAGGTTTTTCCTTGTGTTTGGTTTGGGGTTTTTTTTAAGGTTTTGTAGCATGTACAAAGAATAAATGCAGAGATCCTGAATGAGGTCATAGAATCTTAAGGTTGGAAAAGATCCTTAAGATCACCAAGTCCAACCGTTAACCTAGCACTGCCAAGTCCACCACTAAACCATGTCCCTAAGCACCACATCTACAAGTCTTTTAAATACCTCTAGGGATGGTAATTCAACCATTTCCCTTGGCAGCCTGTTCCAATGCTTCATAACCCTTTTGGTGAAGAAATTTTTCCTGATCTCCAATCTAAACCTCCCCTGGCACATCTTAAGGCCTTTTCCTCTTGTCCTATCGCTTGTTACCAGGGAGAAGAGACCAACACCCACCTGGCTTCAACCTCCTTTCAGGTTGTACAGAGGGATAAGGTTGCCCCTCAGCATCCTTTTCTCCAGGCTAAACCATCCCAGTTCCCTCAGCCGCTCCTCATAGGACTTGCTCTCTAGACCCTTCACCAGCTTCGTTGCCCTTCTTTGGACACGGTCCAGCAGGTCAACGTCTTTCTTGTACTGAGGGGCCCAAAACTGAACACAGCACCCGAGGTGCAGCCTCACCAGTGCTGAGTACAGGGGGACAATCGCTTCCCTGGTCCTGCTGGCCATACTATTTCTGATAGTATGATATTGCACCTTATAGCAATTTGACTTGAAGGATACTTGCTTAATAAAATTAAAATGGTTTAAAATTTACTTTTCAATATATCTTCATTATAGGATCAATAAACAGCACTTATTCAAACCACTAAGTAATAAATCTCCTTAACTGAAAAGACTGAGAGGATCCATACAGTGAAAGTATTGATTTTCTGTAGTACTATAATTAATGTACAATCACTTTGGGGAAAAAAAAAATGCTAAAATCTCTCAAAGATAAACTTTTTTTTTCCACTGCAGTTACTGTGTTATTCATTAGTATTATGATATACTGAGAAACTATTGCACTGTAACAATTTTATGGCTCTCTAAGTATGCTTACATCAGGGTCAGGGTTATGATACAGATGCAGAATGCAGAGTTGAATCTGGAATACCTTTTCTTTGGCAAAAACTTAAGTGTAGCTTTCCTCTCTGTGTTCTGTACTTTTTAAATACTGAAAGTTGAAAATGTTGCAATTAAGCCCAAAGATGCAAAATTGGTTGCTAAGTAATTATTTCTTTATACAAAATGGCTTTTTTAATATTAGAATCTGAACACAATTCTGTCTTTAACCAGGAAAAAAGTTGTGAATGAATACAGTGCATTCACCCTCAAAGGAGGAACATACATAATCATTTCAAATTTCAAGGTGAGTGATGTTTCTTGATAGTTCAGAAGCAGAAAGAGGTTAAAAATTTGGATAGTTACACTAACTCTAAAGATTTAACTTATGATGACTGAGGTGAATGATTGGCTTTTTCAAATGATCAGCTAGTTACTTACTGAGGAAAGTAATTCTTGGAAACTGGAAAAGAAAGCAAAATTGCATCAGTACATCCAAAATTGAAGATACATCCCGAGTAGAGCCAAGATTCCATGGCTGTATATGATGAGGGATTAATCCTATCAGCATCCATGTATGCACTGTTGCTGTATGTTAACTGAAATCTCAGTATATGCCCCATACCTTGTATGGGGCTTTCTACTTGCAAATCTGAAATAAGGATGCATCCACTTCAAACAACATATTGGTTTAGTTGCAAATCTGGGGAGAGGAATGCACAGCTATATCTTTTTGGGTTTTTTCCTCCACTGATCACAGTTGTGGTAGGAAAATTATACTTTTCATTTTGCCTTTACATGGAGAAGTACCTTGAAAAGGATAGTTGTACTGTCGCTGTGTTACATTGAGTGACTCCTTGCTATTTTGTGGGTGTCTTGTATGCAACCATGAGTTTGATGTGCCGTGTTCTCATTCTGATCTCTCACGTCCCCAGCCGGAATGTGAAAACCTCTTTCCCAAGGTTAAGAAGCATATCTAGTTACTTAGCAATGATTTCTTCCTTTCCTCTGTTGAGTTACAGACCTTAAGTAGCATCAGGTCAGACTTCAGGGTAGGGAGGTAGCTGCTAAAACACTTTGGCCTTCTCCAAATTCAGAGGTTTACAGAGGTTCAAAACAGAAAATGCAATTCCTGAACTGTGATTAAAATCTTCTTGCCTTTTTTTTTTTGGTGGGGGGGAGGCAAGAGATGAAAAGCTGCTAAGCAATTCAAAACTTGACGCCAGTACTTCAGAATTACTAATACTCTGAGTTAGCGTTGTGCATTTTGGTCTCCAGAGCTGGCTGATGGTCGTGGTCATACTATGGTAAAAGCTGGTTTTTCTCTGGAGTTCATGATGTAGGGTCTAAAGATGACTTGTCTCTGCAGAGTAAAAAGATTCTATATCTTCTCGGTTGTGTCTGTGACTCTGTAAGTAAATAGTTTTCCCCGATCTTCACTTGTGAAATGCAGTCATTTTTATCAGAGCTGAATCTTGCAGTGTGGACAATTAGTTAACATTGTAAGCCATGTCAGTGCTTTAACACTGGTGCAGTTTTCTTTCCATGCATGCATAATTGAATCTCAATCCTACTCAAGACAGAAAAAATGTTGCAATAATAATTACCTGTTCAACTTTAAGGTGTATGGTGACTTGCAGAAAAGATGATGATCCTGCATGTTCTGATTAGTTGACTGTTGCTTTATAGTCTAAAGCATGACTTCTCTTATTCCCAATGTTAGTGGTAAGTTGAACTTGTCTTACTCTTTGTACCTTTGTAGGTTTGTTGTCAAATGTTTTGGGGCTGCATTTTTCACTGTACATTGATGTCTTAAATGTATTTTTGTGACTAATGCTTGTCAACATGAGTATCAGTACACAGAATCACTGGTTCAGAGAGGTCAGAATTATTCTACAGTAGTGAAGTTTTAGATAATGCTAACTTAGACTATGTTCTTACTTATGTAGACAAAATCAGACATTTCTTGCATAGACAAAAATGTCTGTGTGGCATAGCAGTCCTGCTTAGGATTTAATTAATTGTTTTATTTCACTGGTACAAGCATTAATCCCTATATTTTTATGTTTATAAAGTATCCTCTCTAATAATAATGTGAATTAATGTAAAAGACAAAGGTGATATTTGTAAGCTTTTATTAGAAAGGCTTAAACATAAGTTTTATTCAGACAATGGAAAATGCCATTGCCATCTCAAGAAAACACAGCATAAATATCCAGTGTTAGGACTTATTCTTGTGCTTTTTTTAATTAATTGGCCTCAATTCATTATTCATATATTTATAAATCTATATTATTCATATATTTATAAATCTATGTGAATTGAGGTTTTTGCTCTGAATATAGCGTACTGCTTCATGGTGTAACATATTAAAATATTTAAAATGCTTTGTGAGCAATACCACATGCTTGACATTTTATGTAAATTAGTGAAATGCACTAGTGGCATGAGTAGCACTAATTCATCACTTCTCATTTTTCTCAGAGGTTCAGAGTATCTCTTCCTGTGCTGAACAGGGGAGAGAGGTTGATGCTTCCTTAGCTCCCTTTCCTCCTTATCTGACAAAGATAACTCCTCACCATTTGAACCTTGAATAAGTGCAACATGTTATTTGAACAGACAAACCTATTGACCGAAGCAGGACTTTATTGTTCATCAGCGTGATAAAACCTGACCAGACATGTTTAGCTGTGTTGTTCCAGTTTAATCATTTTTCCAGCATTGGCTGTGTACTGTCTTGTATCCAAACTTTGGAGTTCCCATGTATTCATATTTGGTGCCATTAGGATCTGAAGAAACCATCTGAGGATGGCTTTGTGTTTGAGAGAGTGTAGGGGGTGGTGAGAGCATATACACATACATGTGTGCAGTTTTTTTAAAGAATTGGGCCTTCACACGTTTTCCAGTCTGAAGGAGGTAGGTAGTAGATTGTCAGTGCCAAATTTACAGTTCAAGAACTTGCCCTTCCTCGAGAACATGTTCTTTACTTTCCTATGTGGGTTTACAAGGAAGTGAAAAAGCACTTGTACCAACTTATTTGCTAGCTCAGGACTCTTGGCTTAGCGTAAAGTACAGAATTGCTGTTATAGGTTTAATCCAACCTGGTCAGTGATACGATGGTCGACAGTTGTGTAAGGAATGTCCCATTTTATGGCTACATCTCAGGGTAGGGGCTACATCATCAGCACTCTTGTCTACTGAAAAATGTCTCTTTGCTGGTGTGTGTATAAGTGTAACACTATAATTGTGCCACAAAATGTATGGCTAGGTACCCACTGGCAAACCTGTTTTCCTGTTTAGTATGTGGGGAAAGAAAAGGAGGGATGATCATCTTCAGGACTCATTCTCTGAAGAGAATGGAGCTGCTCATGAGGAGCTCCAAAACCCTACAGACAATTTGTTATAGGACAGAGTGGAAGAGACTTGTTGTAAGTCTCCCAAAGTCCAGCTTTTACTCTAACTCAGTTAGGATGTGTCCTCTGGCTAGTAACCTGCTTGTAAATACATTGGATTTAATTCCATTGGAACCTGCACAGAGTGCTTAGGGTGGGGAAGACTGTTACTAACTGTGTAAAAACTACTGAGTGGTTCCACATGTTGAATTTCCTTCTCCTTGTCGTTCGCATCACCACTAAACATTCTCTCTGGCAAGCACACCCTTGCTTTTAGGTATTTAGGCTTGGCATTAAGAAGTAAAATCTAACATCCTTTTCTCTGTCTTCAGGTCCTTCCCTGTATTTTTCTCTCCCTTAAATCTCATATGCTTACTGTGCCTAGTTGTGCCCTTTTGGATCCTTAAAACTCCAAACTTTATTCATTCTTGTCTGCATTCCATTTTATACCCATAGAAATTAATTTAATTTCCTGTGCATACCTACCCTCTTTTTTTGGTCCCCCAATCTGCAACTTTGTACTGTTTCTCATTATCTTCTGCTGTGAGGCTTTGAGAAAACTTAGAAAGTAGAGAGAGCTTCATCTCTGTAACTATTAGCCCCCACCACCCAACTCCCTCTACCCCCAGAAGATAACCTTTCTTTAACAGACATTTAAACAGTTAACGGTGATCTAACATTTAAGGACAAAGATCGCTTTTTAACTTTTAATGTCAATGTTTAGTTACTGCTGGTGCTTGAGCAGAGGGAGTCTTTCCTCTCTGGTGTTCTTGCTCCTTGCCTCTCTTCATTTTTCTTTTTGTGAAGAAATCTGTGAAGATATGGAGAGCCAGATTTCTCAGCAAAGGGACAAGCATAATGATACCTCACCACAATGGTTCTGCTTGGCTTCTTTTGGATGTGGCATTTCTGTGGGATTGCATGGGGTACCTCTGGGTAAAGCTGTTTTCTCAGTAGTGCAGGTTCTACAGTATAATTTGATTTTTGGTTTCTTCTCTTAATTTTCCTGGTAGTTAAGCATCCTCCACATAAATATGTACCATTTTCATGGCCACAATGAAAAATTGAATGTCTGTAGCTGTTCTTCCTCCAGCAATGACATACCCTTGTGTCAACTGTGGAAAGAATTCACATCCAGTGTGAATATATTCCTTTTCTTTGGGACCACTTGTCATAGGCATGGTTTTGAAATGGGCAACAGTTAGGAATATTGAGAAGAAGTGGTTGTGGTTAAGCTTTTGAAATACCCTCTTTTGTCTGTAGAACTGAATCCATAAGTCAACCTGGAAGTGTGTGTCACTGTCTTTAAAATCCTCTTTGTGAAATTTCACATTCTTGGTAGATTTGTTTTGGGTAAAGCCAAGAAATGAGACTTTCTTGGGAATAGCAACTCTTGAGTTGTTAACTCTAGTTATACATGCTGCTCTTCTCAAAGATTCCTCTGTGAAGGCTGTACTTGTAGGAAAGGAATTCTGATCTGATAAGGAGTGTATTGTAGTTATTAGTCCAGAGACATTACTATTCCTACTGTTAACCTAAAATAATATATACTCTTGTACAGTAACTATTTTATAGCAATCAAGAGAAAGAGATAAAAACACTAAAAGTCTATAGTCAGGTATGATTTGTTGTTGATGGTAGTATTACCCATAAAATTGAGCTGACAGGAAAAATATCTGCTGCATTTTCTGTTACTGCATTTTTCTTAGTCGTGGTCAATTCTACCACTTTTGAGGAGATTATTACCTCTAGGCCTTAGACACAAGGACAGTCCACCAAATTGCCATGATGTTTTCTGATAGAGCAATCCTTTAAATATTTCCCTCAATTGCTCCTAGAAATGAAGGAGTAACAGCTCACCCTGATTTTCTAGCTGGCCACACCTGGAAAGTTGTGCCTGGAACATCTTTTTTTGAAAATGGGATTGTGTTCTTCCCTGGCATCTAATAGAAAACCAACACTTCATGATTATATAGGCTGTTACCTGAATTCAGTTTCCTATTATTCTGTTCAATTTAGGAAAATGTAATTTAAGTCCTACTAGCAGTTGAAAAAGCAGTCATTGCATTGTGGTGAAATGCCAAGCAGAGAGGAGGACCGTAGTTAATGTAACCTGATTATTTTCTGGAGAGCTGTGTATATTCTGCTTTTCCCATGATATTGACTGATCTAGATTTTATGACTTTCTATGCTCAGCCAAACCTGTTTCAATCCTTTGAGCTTTTCCCTCTGATACTTGTTGCCCAAGCGATTCAAGCTTTTCAGTATTAGACTAGTGCAAGGAATCCTTTGCAATTGCTCTGATATTAATGGGGTTCAGAATATTTACATCTGTGTAGGCACCAGAACTGTGAACAGAGATTTGGGTTATTCTAGGTAATCTTTGAGTGCGTGATTACTGCCTAGTGATTGCTTAAGAACAGCTTTGGAACAAGCAGAGAAGAGCCTACATAAAATTAGTGCTACTCTCTTCAGCCTTTAAGAACATTTAGGGGAAAGATTGTTCTTGCAGAAACTAGCCCCTGATTTGTGACTTTTATTAAGAATAGTATGGTCGCCACTATTACTTGATAGATAAGACTGAAAAATGTTCACTTTCTTCTCGCAAGTGCTAGGAGAAAAGTGCTTTTCCTGTCCTAGGCAAAGAGCAAGCATTTTTATGTGAGCTGTATTAATGGTGCTTTTTGGACAAACGACAAATGCTTTGAAGAGCTACTTTCCTGTAAATGTGTGTCCTTACCCACACTTAAATTTCACCCTCTTTGCAAATGGTTGTTTGGGGAGGGGGGGTGAGAACAAGCAAAGCCCAAACAAAATAACAGTTGAGCATCTTGATGATAATCAGAAATTTCTCATTTGGACATGTTTTCCCATTTGGAAATTACTGCATTCAGCTGTGAAAATAAAACAGGCTTTTCCTGCAAGGAAAAAGAAGGAGGCGGGGGGGAGATGCATTTAAGTATTAAAAATAAATATAAATTCTGTTTTGCAAATACAGAAGAATAATTACTTTTGTGTGAAGATTGCACAGGGAGTCCATAAATATTGCTTGCATTTGTGGATGAGTTATTTCATTAGGTCAGGTCAGAGAAGCCCTGCTTGAAAAATGAGCTCTTAATGCTGAAGTTGTGCTGATGCCCTTTTTGAGCAACCTCGTCAAAAAGAAAATACCTTAGGGGCTGTATGTAGACAGAAGCCTCAAATAAAGTTATTTTATTCGTTGCACTGACAATAATCTAGCAGCAATAACTGTCTCAGGGCTGATGAACTGCAGAGTGCTTGGAGAGTGTTTGAGTGAGAACCGCCAGTCTATCAGAAGATGGGATGTCTCAGAACACTGCCAATCAGGTTTAATTCATATCTCCCACTTTTCCTAAAAAGCAGTCTGACCTCTATTCATAGTACCTTCTCTTTGTGACAAGAACAACCACTGTTCAGGCTTTATTCCAAGTAGAGTCAAATATTTTACAGAAACATATTGTGACTCAACAAAGTGTCATTTGGTAATCTGAGTAGAAGCCTCCAGCGAGCATGTGGTATCAGATAGCTGGACAATAAACCTTCTTGCTGGCATGTTTCTTTCTCTGACCATTCAAGCGTTATTGAAGGAGAAAAATAAAGCTTTGTGGCTACGTGTGCCACCCAGTGAGAGTTTCAGGCCTCTGTGCATTTTTTATTTTCTTTAGAGCAAAGGTCACACTACCATTTCTCTGTTTTCTTCAAATACCCCCATGGCCCCAGGAGAGGTTCCAATTCGGTCTGAGACCTCCGCTGAGTGCCCTGCTCTGAGAGCCGTGTTACCTGCTGGTCCCCCCACCGCAGTGTGGAAATCAGCTGTCCTGTGTGGGAGGATGGGCTTTGAGTGAGAAGGTCCAGTGTTACGTTGGTTTTGTGATGGTTTCTGGCAATGAGGATACAAATGTTTCGATGAAGGGGCTGTTTGCAACAGAACCGGTAGGTATTATGTCATCTGCTAGTGGCTGGGTGGTGTTGGTAGTGGCTTTGCTGTAGAGAAAGACCATAGTTATGTTTTTCAAAGACAATTTAAGTCTCATGCCAAAGTATGGCTTAGCTGAAAGTATTGTGTGAAAGATGCTTTAGTCAGGCATGTGCTGCCATTTTTTTTATTATACTAGTCAAAGGAAGAATTTCCAGCAGAAATGTATTTAATAGGTAGCCAATGACTATTGATTTCAAAGGAATTGCAGAAGTACTACTTGGAGCATAATGTTAGCTTTATCAGCCTTTCCTGAAGGTGATGTACAATAAAAACCAAATGCAGTTTCATGTTCAGACAGGTTTAGTTTGCAGAATTGATTGTTTGAAAAGCTTAAACCTATGTGTGTGATAAGAGAACGGAGAATTACTTGGTACAGTTTCTCTTTTCAGAAACTTGAATGAAATGTTAAATGCGAACAGTTCTGCAAACAGCAGCACTTCAAAAGACTGCTACTGCAAGTAATGTCCTCCATCTCCTGGGAGGAGAGGGAAATAAGCAAGACACATTCACAGTGTGGTCCAGTGCATTAAAGCATAAGGAGTCCAGTTTTTAATTTTGGGGTTTACATCCCTTGTTTAACATGAATTGAAGAAATGGTGAAAGCTACTGCCCTTTTTTCTTTTCTTTTTTTGTGTGTGTTAGCTCTTCCTTTTAATCTTTCTTTAAAAAAAGCAATTCAAACTTAGCCTGGGCTGTTACTGGCCAAAATTGGTGAGTAGCTGTAGTGTGTTCTCCTTGAAGCACCTAGGCCAAATGGGAATATAATTTTTTGTGCTGGGTTCAGCCTCAGCGGGCAGTGGTGGTTGAATGGAGTTTCTCTTTCAGGGTAGAACTAAAGATGCTGCTCCAGATGTGTTCTGCTGTGCTCAGACTTGCAGGAGATCAGAAGGGACTACTAACATACTTAGCATGCCCAAGGATAAACTGTCTGTTTACACTATTAGTTTTAAAGGGTGACTAATAACATCTATGGTTGCTAAAGCTTTACCAGACCAACCTTGCCACAGAGTAAGATTTGGGAGAGAGGTGGGAGGAAGACATGAGCATAAACTACCAAATATTAATCTGAAAGTTTCTTTTAACTTTTGATGAATTCTATGGCACTGTTGATATTTCTAGAAAAATATCTTTTGATAATTATCCTACTTGTGTTATTCCACTGTCTTCCATGCTCTGGCTCATGATCCACAATCAATGGCTTTCTGTTTTCCTCTGATTTTCTTTTGGACAAGTTTGTTCTGGAAGGTGAGCAGGCTGCAATAATTAAGCAATTACATTGTCAGCTTGAGTTGTGCTTCCCATTCAGATTAGATTCAGATCCATGAGTGTAACTAAGGAAGAAATATGCATGCCAGGAAAAGTAAAAATTTTGAGCAGCTCTGACATGGAACAATAAGCTATTCTGCTCTTGCGTCTTTCCTAGACGAAACTAAGAGATCTGACAGAACGGTAGGTTCTTGGGAGTCAGGTGCTTTGTGATCTAGAAGCCATCAGTTCTCTTTCAAATCTCTCTCCAGATAATATTCTTAATGAAAATGATGAAACTCTATCTTGTGGTGGATCATCAACTAAAACCTGCAGTTTGCCTCTGGAGTTTTAGCTCAGTTTGGAGTCTGAAATTTGAGACTTTTTTTTAATTATTCTTTGAAGAATCTCGTTTATTCATTTCTGGAGGTTTCTAATGGACACTGCTTATGCAAAGTGGGGATATGTTTTCTGATTAAGGAGTCTTGTTTTAAGATATCTTTGGAATACTGGACTAACGTTGTATCATTATTTGGGCACCAGTTTAAATTATAATTATAGTTGACAGATGTAGTTCTTGAATGACTAGAAACCGGCATGTTTCACTAAAAACTGTGACAAAGCGTAATGTGGATGCTCATATACATCAGATTGAACACAACTGTCAATGAATGTAGGGTGAAAGAACAAAGATTTCCAATGATACAAAATTACTTTGCAAAAATGTCTTACATGACAACTTTTATTCATGAGCACTCATCTACGTGCTAGATTTCAAAACAGACCTTGTACATGAAGACTCCCCACTCACTCAGGGCTTTACATATGAGTTTTGAAGTCATGTCTTAATTGTACAACTGGAAAATTGTTTTGGTTTAAATGAACAATATAATTTTAATAAATGAAATACTGTATGTATAATGTTTTGTGTGGCTTAGCTTGGAACCTATCTTTGTCCTTTATGGTATGAAGTTAGCATTATGTATTACCTGAAAGCATAGCAGCAACTTGTAAGTGTAGAAGAAATACTGTTTGGATTATTATCTTTGATGCATTTCTCCTATGGTGCACAGCACAATGGATGGTTTTTTTCTGAATTTTACAGTAGATATAAGTGCAGTATTAGCTTGATGAGAAATGAAATCCGCATGTGTTTTAAGCAGAATAGATAGTTGAAAATCTTGTGTATCAATAAGCTAAGCTCTTACATTGGATAAAGATGAAAATAATTTAAAGGCAATATTTTCTTTAAACAAGTTTTCTGCCAGACATGATACATTATAATGTAAAAAATGTTGCTTGTCTGATTTCTAGCTATTGGTGTGACACAAGTTTTGTTTTGGAGATGTTAAAAATATTGGTCCATGGATGTAGGGGGAGGCCTGTCAACACAATTAGTGCAAAAGGCAGCATCTGAAGTTATCCTTCACTGTAAATGTGGAAGTTTAGAAAAAGGAAACATTATGAAATGATTGGGATTATTTTGGCAGGATGAGCTGTTGTGGAAACATGAAAGAAAAGCTTAGTGACTGGGGCTGTTGGATTTTCTTTGAGATTATCTAGAAGTTGTGAACTCTTTTCTCGCTCCCTGGTTGCAAAGAATTGTTCAATATTTTACAGAAGGTATTATACAAGATGCTAAACCCATGAAGATCTGTCATATAGGTCTCAATCCCACTTGGAATTACGTATGCCTGTAAATTCATTGGTTGCAGTCAGTGTTGTTTCTAACAAAAACTCTCTTTGTCTTAATGTGTAGACCTATGTTACTAAATGTGCATCAGTGGAATAATGCTCTCTAACCATATATAGTCTGCCTGAGAAAATGTGCTTTAATGAAAGTAGTATATAAACTATCTAAACATAATCCTCTGGTTTCAAGAGTCTTGATTCTTCATGTTGAGAGTGCATACGTGCTCAAAAATTGGCAGATAACCTTCTTCCAGTAGCACAGCTGGCAGAATATTGGCTGATCACCAATATATGAAGTTATTTGGTTCAGTTTTGCTTATATTATCTCAGTTTAACTCTGGGATTCAAAGGCTTTGCTTTGATGTGAGAACAAAATTTGACCTGTACCCTCACGGTGATGGTGCTCACTCTGCAAGAATTAAGATGTCTCTAAACACTGGCTATGAATTTCATAATTGCATGAGATAAATATTTGATGGGAACCATGGGTGATAGATAGAGCAGTGCAGAAGAAAAGTACTGATAGGCAGAGATATTTATTCTTTGTAGTACATGACATTTTTGTTTCTTATGAAGGTGAATTCTGTAACTCAGTAATGAGCAGTGCATTGCTAGCGCATTTCTGTATCTATGTAAGCTATGTAGTGACTGATGGGCCTGACTTCACTCACATATACACATGCCTTTTATCCAATGGAGTTACCTGCATTTATACAGAGTGGATATAGGGTAATGAAGTAGGATAGTCATTTTTGGTCACTTTGTGGAGGTATAAAAATAATGGGGAAAAAATAGTGTATAACTTCTTTTTTTGGGGGAGGGGGGAGGATGGGAGGGGTTTGGGTTTTTTTTTTGAGGCTTGAATCTTAACTGAACTTCAAGCAGTTTAAATTTAGAGAGGACTGTTGTTATGGTTAACTTTTTAGGAGCTATTACGAGACTTCAAAGAGAACCACACTATCAAGAAACTGAGGAGTAAAGCAAGTACACCTCTTCAGTAATGTGAATGGCATAAATATTATGGGAATTGTTGGGGGGAAAAAATGGTATAATTCACATTTAAGTGTTATGCTGCATTGCTATATGATCAGATGAGTGATAATATGTGAGAAGCAAAAGCTGCTCCATTTAAAAGCTAATCACACAATGTGCTTAGGGGGAAAAATCCTATGGGGATTCATACACTCAAGCAAATTGAATGGATATGTTAACACTGTAGCTTTCTCTGTGTCTAGGAGTGCTAAAATGGCACCGGTCTATACTCTGTATTGGGAATAATTGATGGGTTTTCAGTGTCAAGCGGGATGTGACAAATATATTCTAATTTAGTCTCTCACAGGGTGAGCGCATGTTTTGCTTCCAGGTTCTTCCCGACTCTAAGAGAAGTGGATTTTGCAAGACTGCCTTAAGGCAGGAGATATTTTACATAAGTCAGGAGGAAATGTGAGGGAAGACAGAAGTATTACCTGCACTCTTGGTGGTATTCAGTTGATGTAGGATTTCAAGGAGACGGGATGCTTGAGGACTGCAGGATGAAGCATGACTAAAGGCTTCAATCTCCAAACAAGTCTTACAGTATCTTCCCAGGGGCTGCTTTAAAACCAGATGCCCTGCTGGTGACAGCACACATGCTGACAAGTTGCCTTACACAGATATATAGACCTCAGTTTTGGGGTGAAATAGTTACTGGTCAAAACTTGTTTGCCATGTGAAAATGAGTCAGTGATAGGAATGCTGAGTGGGCATTGTAAGATCACAACATTAATGAAACATCTAATGGATGATCTGGAAGTGGCTGAGTTGGAACAATTTAAGTATTCTAGGAACTGAGCCTTGAAAGACAAAATAAAACTGTAAATCATCTAAGGAGAAAAGCATTCAAAATGAGCATTAACACAGTAGATCATCATTCTCAGCAAGTATGTTTGCTGCATGCACAGTATTAAAACCCAGCACTTCATGTTGATTTAGAACAGGCTTGTTGCAATATAATCAGCTTTTTATGATCTAACAAATATTGTTATGATCAATGATTTCCTTATGCTGAAATATTTCTCTGCAGTATTGGCTACTCAGCCAGAAGTGTAGGTGAATGAAGTCCAAAGTCCAGACCCTTTCTTCTACATTGATAAAAGAAGCAGCAAAAAGCAAATGAACTCTTAACAGTGCCAATATATTTCCATTTGAATACATTTAGATTGGTCAGCTGTTAGCCTTGACATTAAGTTTCAAAGTACTTGGTTCACTCATTTATGCCAAAAGTTAAGTCCTTGACATATGTTTGTAAACTCAAGCATCCAAGCATCACTTAACATTTAACTAACAGCAGGGGTGGGGGGGGGAATAAAAAAAAATTATAAGACATCTTTACAAGCATTAAGCTTGCAATTAGTCTGGTTAAAGATTTGATGATGACAATAATTCACCTGAGGGCTTGTTCTATTACAGAATTTGGCTATTTAATGACTTTAGATTGCTTTGAAAATTCTAACCTAATTATGCTACTCCTGTGTGGAATTAACTCATGTTTTAAAAAGCACCTACTGTTCCCAAATACAGAAATATGGTTTGCTCTAACCTCCAGTACACCCATTTTTATTTATCCTAGAAAAACTTTCCTCTGAGTTTTAACTCATCAAAAGCTATAACCCTATCTGGTACATCTAGGCAGAGCATCTTAGAAATATGGAAAGTGAACTGGAAGGAAGCATTCCCACTCATATTTTTGACCCCATGGTCTTTAAAGAGTGTGATTTCTCTGTGAGGTGCTCTGGTTCGTTCTGTTGCCTGTAATTTTAGATTTAGTTCAGGTGAGGCTGGTCTACTTCTGCTAAACACTGCTCTTTTATGGCACTGTAGCTGTAAGAAAATCTTCTTAAGTTCTGTATTAATGTTGCCATACATGTTGAGGGATGGACCTGTGGCGTAGGATGGATGAAATCAAAATAAATTCCCTGTGTACATCTCACCCGAAGGGTCTGATAGATGAATATTGTCCCTGATAGACCTCAGCTTTTTGTATTTGCTCTTTGCATCAGGAGGTTTCAGGAAGGCTCTCTAAGTATGTTGCTGCTAGTTAAAATTCAGCACTGTGTTCCTTGTTGCAGAGCTGCTGAATGTAGTGAGGGAAAGGGGGAAGAAGAAAGGGCTGACTTTGTTTAATTGGCAATGGCTTTTTCTGGCACACCAGCATGCTCTTGATGATGCTATTTATGGATGCCCATTGCCAGAAATAACATTCATGTTAAATTATACTTCGTGGTTGACAGAAAGTTATCTCTCCAGCATGTTACCATGTTTAAGCCATTTGTTCACTCTCCACTGTTGTTTGTTGTTTCAAACCCCTTTGAATCTTTTCAAATCTTTTGCTTGTCCTGTATTTTCTTTCACTCTTTAGAAAAAAATTGTAGATCTATAATTCAATAGTGGAAAGTTGGTTCTGGCAAATGTAAAATAAAAATTCTTACAGTAATTTTGCAGCTGTTTGTTTTCTGTATCCAAACTGCTTTCTCTTTCTAAGACTTCAGTAAGTCTGTAATTCTCCCACTAGTCAGCTACTGTTCCTTTTGTTATACATGAACAGTTTTTCTGACTAGTAGCATGCATTTTTCATGGAATGAAGAGCGTTCTTATTGTCCACAACAAATGCAGATTTCATGTCTTAAAGCACAGATTTTTACCTGAATTCCCAAGTTTCTTGTCTAGAGGCAGTATTCAGCTGGCATCTGTGTCAAGCAGCATGTCCTCTGTGCTGTTTGAGTGGCCAATATCTAGTCCCAAGATGCTATGAATTACATGTAATTATCAGGTTTTCATTCAAATCTTTTAGTTGAGTTTTCATGGGGAATCCATGGAGTTTTCTCTAAAAATAAGCATCTGTTACAGATAAGCTGAATTACAATGGAATTTTGCTTTTGGAGGGAATTAAGATCCCTTTCCAGATGTTTTCCTGGGGATACCTATTGCAACTATGTAAGTTTGTAAGGAAAACTAGTTTTCTAACAGTCAACACTACCAACTGCAAGCAGCTGCTTTGGTTTTTCTGTGTCTGCAGCTGCCCATCTTGGGTGACCAGATGATTATTGTATTCTCACCTGTTGTTTGTGCATTTAAAAGTTCTGGCTGCCATGCTAACTCCAGCCTTCTTTTTCCCTCAAGTCATCAAATCATAGTGGTCAGCTGCTGAGACCGATTAAGTCATTTAGCTGTTCAGGTCTGAAATAAATTAAGCAGCATGAAGTAAGGCCGATCTCCCCTACACAGTTGTCATACTTGCATCTCTTTCCAGAAGAAAGATATGTTATTTGCTTACATAGTACATCAAATGGCAAATATGCTTGGGTTTTTCTGCTTGCCTTGGAACGGCTGCAGTCTTGGAAGGACTGGAAGAACAGTGGGAGCGAAGTGAATTATCCAGAACTCTATGGGACTCGTTTTTGCAATTCATCTAGAAACTGGAAATCAGATCTTCAAGGCAAGAGAAACTTTCATTGCAAGACAAGACACTTGAGAAACAAAGCTATGCCATGGTAAAAAGCTACCCATAGCACTTTTTAATATATGAATTTGTTTCATAACAGCTTAGTTTTGGTTTGGTTTGTCAGTTTCTTTGTGTGGGTTTTTGTGGGTGTTTGTGGGTTTTTGGTTTTTTTTTTGGGGGGTTGTGTCTTCGGTTTTTTGGTTTTGGGGTTTTTTGTTGGTTTTTGGTTTTGGGTTTTTTTTTTTAGTAATAGGAGACATCATCCTGGTTCATTAGGATATACAGATACAGGTACTCCATGCCATGGCAGATGTACCCCTATCTAGCCAAGCACAAACTAATAGAAAAGTCTTTGTATCCTGAGGCAGACTTTGCCTGTTTGAAACAGCTGGCTGGAAATGTGCAACTCATTGAAATCTGAAGTGAGGGAAAGATTCTTTTTGCTTCACTGCGTGCCATACCCTTTGTATTTTTTCTTTTTCTTTTTTTTTTTTCTTTTTGTAGGTAAAATGGGAACCTACTTCTCAGATTACTCTTTTGCTTATTCAGTGTTTGTGAGGGTTTTTACTAAGGACAGTTTTGTATCATGTTTTCCAGAAAAGTGCTATTGTCTCTACTGTAGTAGTATCATGTTATCCTTTGCTCCTTTCTACAGGGGAAAAAATAGCGTATCAATACATTGGAATGCCAGCAATAATTCCATCCACTGTTATATCGCTGTGAGCTGAAGGGTAGGCCAAATGATCATAAGAACATAGAAATATGTGCCAGAAAGTTACCTTGTGTGTCACAGGAAATTTGATCAAGAATATATCAAGATATGCATGTCTCTCCCAATTGTTTTTGTGTTAGGGAAAAATCTTAAATCACTTGTAGGGTAGTTAACATCTCACTAACACATAATATTTACCTGTCACAATGATGTAATTTGCAGGAATTAAAATAATAAAATAGTGTGGTTGGAGATATGGTAGAGTTGAAATACGTGACTGTATTTAAGTCCCTTTTCAAACTTGCTGTTGGTATTTCCTATTGCCCTTTCCTTTCCGGCAGCAAAATTTTAGATAAGCTGCGTGCTGTTACTGATACCTGCACCTTCTTGGTGGCAATTCCTTAAAGATTAGTGTCATTTACTATCCAACTTCATTTAACATCCAAGTAGAACGATGGCAGTCCCACAAATCTGATGCTAAAGTATTATAGGAAAGCAGACTGGGTTGTAAGTGGATAAATGAAGGACTTAAATTTACTAAACAATTTGCAGATGCTAGAAGCACAGGGGATTGAAATGAGAAGAGCAAATTTAAGACTAACAAGTATGTACGCTGTGGGCCAAGTTTGCAGAGGCCCCTACTTGGCATCTTACGTGCTATTCGGTTACTTCCACCCACAATTGACTTGTTGAAGTAAAATTGGAGCCACAATAAAACAAAATGTGAAGTCTTCCTACCGTAATGTGCAGAGGCAAACAGCGCCTGTACCCATAAATCAGGTGTTTAACTATCTGCAGTAACTTGAATCTGCAAATGATTGAAAGCTTCCCTTTCCCTCCCATGTGATGGAAGTAATGTTTTTTGAATGTTTTTATGCATAGAGTAGGCAGCTCTGAAATAAAGGCACCATGTCACCTTACAGAATAGCTAAATGTTATTTAGAACTGCAGCTATACAGTAGTAAGCTCGAATGCAGTCGTGGCAAAAAAAACCCCAGTTTTTGCCATTCACACCTGCACTTAGAAGTGCAATTCCAGTCCTTTCCCAGAATAAAAATCTGGAAACTGGCTTTCAGAACCCTGATTCCAAAAATACTGTTGGGGTTCTAAGAACCACCAGTGGGGATGTGCTCACTGTAAGGCTGAGCAGTGTCAGCTGTTTGAATTTCTAAGAATTAATATTGTCAGGTATGGTAAGTAGAAGCCTTCTCAAAAATTGAGATATACTGTATCCTTGAGCCAAGGGACAAAGTGCATTTATATTAACAGTATCTTGAGACTTGCAATAAAACTGAGTTACTAATGCAAGGCTTTCTGGCTGCAGATACCAGACTCTTGCTAAAGTGTTTTCATTTGTTCAGACATCTTTCTGGGAGATCAGTGACAGCTGGAATGGTCCAAACATGAGTCATTTATCTAGATAGCTTCCAAACTGTAGTGGTTCATCAAAGATTGCAAATGCTGGCAGTGGAAAATCTGTGGATTTAGGAATTTTTTGGAAGTTCTTGATCTGGATCTTCTTCTCTCCTCCCATTTCCAGTAAAAGTAAAACATTGTTCTGTCCCCAAAAGGCAAAGCTTTAATTGTGAGAGTAAAATATGATTTTCTGATTTTATTTTTTAGGATAGCACAGTATATCAACAAACTCTATAGTATAGGTCTGTTGTTAAAGGTTGTAAGAATCGAAGCGTATAGCAGTACAGTTGGATGATACCTGGAAAGAAATGCTACAGCCTGTTTTAGTCCTTCCAGACTCATTTGGTCAATTTACATGTTCCTAGTTAACTTCCAGAGTACAGACTTGTCCTCAGTGACTTTATGCTTAATCACGTATGCTGTAAGCACCTTTTAATTTGTGGATACTGTAATACTTGTAGTGTGAAGTTTGTTACAGAGAGTATCTTGTGGGACTGAGACTGAAATATTCAATAGTTGGTAGAATGAAATACTAAGAGTCCAGTGTTGCTCATGTGAGATAGTAGTTGCCTGGCCTTGACCTTGTTGTTAACAAAAGCAGACAGCAGAGAGATCTCTTAATACTCCTGCTGATAGGAAGCCTTTGAACAGAGGTGACTGTAATGCAGTGTAAAGGGTGGAATCCAGTGGGTTGGGCAGGACAGACCTCAGTCCTGGTTTTTGATCTACAGTATGATTGGAATGGTTCATTCTTTTCCCATTAAATAATTAAGTTTTTTTATATGGGGCAATGGTATGAATGATTTAATGCAATGAGGCACTCTTGAGTTTTAGTTCTAGATCCTCCTGGGAAATTTAAGTCATTTATTTATTTATTTATTTGAATTGGATATAGGTTGTCCATGCTGGGAAGAGCTGCTTTGGAATAGTTTGTGTACATACAGCTAATGTAGGTCTGTGCTAGCAAATCTGTCCTATCTTTGAGTGCATCATCCTATAGTGATGTTTTCCTATAAAAATCAAATAGTATTTTCCAAAGTTATAGAATAATTCAGATTGGAAGACAACCTGAGCGGACAAGTCCAACTGCCTGCTCAGAGCAGCATCAGCTATGTCAGACCAAGTTCCTAGGTCTTTATCCAGTTGGGTTTTGTAAGCCTCCAAGGACAGTATCCATACAAGGTCTGAGCATCCTATTCCACTGCTTGACTGTCCTCAGGGTAAAAAAGAGGCTTTCCCTTTTATAGTGTCTGAACTCCTTATTTCAACTTATGCTTGTTATCTGTTGTCCTCACACCATGCACTGCTGTGAGGAGCCTGGTTCTATCTTCATGATAACCTTCTTGCAGGAATAGGAAACTGCTGTTAACCCTCTCTCCTTGTCACTTCCCCCAGTTGTCTCTTCTGCAGGCTGAAGCCCAGGTCCCTCAGCCTAACCTCACAGGGTAAGTGTTCCAATACCCTGACCACCTTGGGGGCCTTCTGCTGGACTTGCTCCAGTTTTTCAATGTCTGTCTAGTATCAGGGAGTCCGAAAATTGGAAGTATTGAAGATGTGGTCTCATGAATGCTGAGCAGAGGGTTCTTAACTGGGCAGTCTCTAGCCTGTACCATTGCATAATATTAATCCTACTCAGTGTAGGTCTTTACATTTGTCCTTGATGAATGTCATGATGTTCCTGTTGGCCCATTCCTCTAGTCTAAGTCCCTAAGGATGGCAGCCCTGCCCTCAAGTGTGTTGATAGTTCTCCCCAGTTTGGTGTGATCTGTAAACCTGGTGATCCTGCACTCTGTCACCTCCTCCAGATCATTGATAAAGATGTTAAACAGGAGAGATCCCAGGATTGACCCCTGTGGTGCTACCCTCACTACCTTTTGAGACTAGTCATCCAGCCAGTATTTTGCCCATCTAGTTCTTCAGCCATACAGACCTTGATGTACCAATTTGGTTACAAGAATATTGAAGAAGATAGCATTAAAATGTTTAAAAAAGCCAAGATCACAGGGTGACTGAGGACAGTCAGGTAGGTCAGATGTGATTTCCTCATGGTAAAGCTGTGCTGATGCTTCCCAATCAGTTGCTCACTCACAATCACTTTCTCACTCAGAAATGAGTTCCAAGAGGGGACCCGCTTGAACACTGAAATTCTACCACCTCTCAGATGAGAGAAGTAATTTGAATGGGATTTGGAAATGCCCAGTTCAAGAAGTTGTTAATTGTAAGACGATTATTCTGCTGCATACTCATATTGAGGACTTTGCTATGTAAAGATTGTCATATCATAGAATCATAGAGTGGTTTGGGTTGGAAGGCACCTCAAAGATCATCTAGTTCCAATGATATGCATCAACAGAGCTGAAAACAACATGAATTTTTCCTAGTTCCTGTAGCTAGTACAGATTAACAACACAGTAGAACTGAATACTGAACAGGCAAATTGTTTTGACACAAAGCATCACTCCAATACCAGACTCTAGGCTAACTGAAGCATTCAGTGCAGTGACACATTAGAAGATGCTTTGTGGGGTGCAAGAAACAGTCTTTTGATGAACTTTCAAAACAACTGTTGAATGGGCTGATGGTTTCCTAACTGCTAAGTAGGCATTAAATATCTGGAAGAGATGTTACTACTGCCTTTCAGGAGGCATGAAGATTTCCTTAGCAGTCACTGGGTTACTATTACTTATAATCAGTGCTTGGCTTTGTCAGCTTTGTTCACCCCCTCGGGGTCTAGCTCCACCACTTGCTTGCATGGGGGCTGCTTTCCTGCAAAGGCATGCTGGCCCACTGCAGCTGCTGCCAAGCCCTCTCTCAATGTTCCCCTGTGGCTTTGTTCCAGCAGCACTAGAAAGGGGTAGTATTCACCCTCCTCCTCTGTTGGTATCCTTGTGTTTTAAATGCAGCACAAGGTCCTGGAAACAGTAGATTTTTGGCCGCTCAGAAGCTCCTTCCTCACACTCCCTCTCCACAGTTGCCTGCACATCAACTGTGTGCCCTCATGGCGATGTCATCCCCATTCAGCTGTGGCACCTGGCAGCCCTCCAAGCAAGGCTGTCCCACAAAGCCGATGCCCCCAAAGCCTGCACCAGCTTTCCTGCCTCTTCCCCATCTGCTCTGTCAATTGGGACTCCAAGCTGATGCCAGTTTTCACCATGGTGCTTGTGTGCCCAAACTGGGATTTAATATTTCCAGCAGAGATGAGTAATTTACTTAATTTGACTCCTCTACAGGCCCTGTAATTCTGTTGTTGTCTTCTTAAAACACACAAGCAAGGGAAGACTTAATATTTTTTGTAATGCTTTTGATCGCTGTTGGCTGGGTATATGCAGCTGCCTAGACACTGCAGTTCTAACAATTTTTGCTGTGGTTTATACAGATTGACGTATCCCAGCAAGGAATGTAAGCCACAGAAAGCTGAAGATGAAACCAAGCAGGGACTATTAAACTGGTAGCAGTGAACAATTTAGTGGCAGTTTAGAATAGTATTTAATTTATGGAAGCTTCAGTTAAAATGTTCCAGTTTTCACTTGACACCCCAGCAGTTGAAAAGAAGCCCTTTACATAAATGCTGCAAATCCCTAGACCCAGGTCTTCCTGCCCCTAAACTTGCACCATAACAGCATATGCCTTGTAGCATTTTTGCCGCAATAGAAAAAGCAGTACATTCCTGAAGACTTACTCCATTTCTGCTTTTCTTCTAAATTCTGTATTCAGTTGACTAATTCTGTATTTAATTGACTGAGAGAGTCAAGTTTCTTCGCTGTGGGGGGAAAGGTCTTCTCTCTGTTCAATTTTTATTCTTATTCTAATGCATCTAGTAAACTTTTACAAAAAAACAACCCCAAAAACCTCTTCTTCCTTAACTTTTGACAAAAGGATGAGGGATAGTACACATTTAGAAAAATGCGGGTGTTTTATAGTCTAGGAATATAGACAATAGAGAGAGATAGAGGTCAACATTTGCTGTAAAGATAGTTTACAGTATAAGACTACTCCAAATAGGGGAAAAAAAAAATTGTCAGAATTTTCAACTGTTTCCCCTCAGTTGAAAATTTATTTCTATTTTGCCTTTTATTACTGTTTTCCTAATACTTGATGCAAGAGAAAGCATTTACTTCTCAATAAAAAGTGACCTTTATTCCTGAAAATCTTCAACTATTGTGCTGACTTCTTCCTAAAATTGGGCAAATGATTGATCATTATGCTAGTCTTCTGAAAGATACTCACTTCAAGAGAAGCACATCTTGCCAAAGTATCTTCCAGTGAAGCTTTTCCAGACATTTCTCTGTAAAACTGAGTTAATATTGACACATGTTAAACTCTGCCCTGAGCGTGTCTCAGAATTGGAATCAATGTCACTCTCTAATGGAGGAAATGGTTTTTAGTGTCTGTTTGCTTGTAGGGTAATTTGGGATTTTTAGCAACTTTGATTTACTCCCACACAGATCAACCCATTTTTGGAGATGGATTAACTGTATGTGGAGAAGAAAACACTATGTAGAACAATGCTTCAGAGCTTTTGTTCTTTAGGACTAACACTTTATTTCTTCAGCTGGATTTTTCTTTTTTTTCTTTTTTTTTTTTTTTGCACATAGTGATGAAATAACACTTAAGGTTAAAAAAGGTTTGCAAATCATTACAGTGTGTGAATGTCACTGACTATTGTAATAAAGGTGGGCAAGGAATTTACTGGCTTTGTCTGGAGGAGAACAAAGAATTTGAAGGGATGTCTTGGGACACTGGGAGTAACTGTTCTGCTGTTGGAGCAACTGCCTCATGCAATCCCTTTTCATTAACTTGTTGAGCCGTTCTTGAAAGCACTTTGTCCCCTCCCATCCATTTATGTGGGAGACTTTTTCAAAGCTTTATTTCTCTGAGGATTCAGAATATTTCTTTCATTCAAAGCCTAAAATTGTTCAGGGCCAAAATGCCCATTTGTTCTTAAGCAACACCCTTTAGTTAAAACAGCTCTTCTCTTACTGTTGTATCTTAGTTATCAGGCTGCTCCTAAATGATCTTTATCTGCAGTTCTTGCTGGATAGCATCTCTACTACATACCTTTGATTTTCTTTCTTTTCTTTTCTTTCTTTTTTTTTTTTTTGTAATATAGCTAAGAACTTTTTACTAGATGTTTTAATCTTTCAAGGTCTAATTAAAATTTATTTTTGACAGTTCCTGCCTTATCCTTGTCTTGATTGTGATCAGTGCTTCCTTTGGTGGTTTTTTCCTACTCCTTAACAGAACCCTCCTGTATTCCAAGCAGATGCCTAGATGTCACCTTTCAAGGAAATCAGTGATCCCTTCTTATAGACTTCCTTCCCTCCAGAGCACTCCTCATGTGGGATAACTTCCCAAGTTCAAGCACTTCTGAATCTGAGCCAGACCTCCTCTTTCTGCTCCATTAACTGTCTTTAAGTAGTTCTATTACTGTGTCATTGTTTGCACCTTTTCAAACTGAGCACTCTCCTTCCAGGTCAACTCATGGCACGTCACTTTTTCTCGGGTGGCTGTAGAAGCTTGTTGGCTCTAGTGTAGATGAAGTGTCACTTTCCTAGGGACCTGTACTGCCAGAGAGCTTTGGGAGCTGGTGCAGATTCACTGAGATTTTCAGCAGAGTCTTACCATAGACTGGTATAATTTTGAGGACATCAAATGTTTCAAACAACACACTTAGAGCTCAGCAAGTGATCATTTGTAATGATACTGTGAGTTATTCAGGGGAAAAAAAAAAATTACTAACTGGAGTTGTGAAGCTCATTCCGGATTTATTGCATCCTGAGCTACATTTTTTGACTCTTCAGCATTGGAGTTCAAGCTTAGTCTTGTCCTTTCAGATGTCTCAAGAAACTCATGACAGACAAAATGATGTGTATCATAAGTATAAAGATATGGCAGCTTTTAAATACTCTGGACTCACCTGGGTCTGTTGCCTGTCTTTTAAAGAGCAGTGTTTAACTTAAATGAAAGTTCATCTCAAAAGGTCTTTCCTCTCAGTTTCATATATGTGAAACCGAGAGTGCTTTTTCCTACTAGTTTTTGTGGATATTGTGTTGTCAGGCTTACATTTTTACCACTCTAACTTTTAACTATTAAGGTACTACCAAAGCCATTAGGTTAATCCTATTAAAGACAGCTTTTTGAAAAGCCATGTTTTGAGCTTGGACTAGATGATCTGCAAAGGTCCCTTCCAACCTCAGACATCCTGTGACTCTGTGATTTGAGTGTAAGTAATATCAATTTCCTTATAAATAAGCATTTTTGTTTATTTTTCTGCCTGTATATGTTGGTTGTTAGAATAAGTACTCAAATGCATTACTTATAATTGATAATTCAGATGTCAAAGTGGCATCCATTGCATTTCTTTATAAAATATTCCTATGATCAAGTTAGCTATCCTCTTCTAATTTTAAAACGTAATCAATGATTTTCTGGTATACTGTTGGTGGATTTGTACCTTTTCAGCTTTATCCTTTCTGTAAAAGCTACTCTAATGTAAAGGTAGCTCTCCTAGTGTCCTCTGAAATGAAAGCCAAGGACGGGAGAGACACTTCAGAGGATCAGGTTGCTCAAACTTCTGAAGACAGTGATTGTATTATTGGTTGGGGAGTGGAGGGATTATGACCTTTTTTGAAAGAAGGCACCATTTTGCAAAATAAGTTGCAAATGATCTGCAGATCACATAGGTCTCCATTTTGCTCAAAGCAGATTCAACTAGATCAACTTGCTTCAAAGATGAAGATTTCACAGCCAGTCCAATGTCTGACCACCCTCATGGTGAAAACAAAATACTACTTTTTCTGTTTGACATTTTATGTTTTGTTACTTATGCTCATCAAATCTCTTGCTGTTAACTGTGCACCTTTGAAGAGAGTCCATCTGCATCTGCCACCCGTGTCAGCTGCCTCTTGTAGGTCCTGTGCTCCATCCACCTACTCACCTGGGTCCTCCTGGGTGCTCATTTGAGCTTGGTCCTCCTGGGTGCTCATTTGAGCTTGGTCCTCCTGGGTGCTCATTTGAGCTTGGTCATGTCTATGTTGTCATGGGGAAGCCCTGAAGTGGACACAGCCCTCCCAGTGGGCTCTGACAAGAGCTGAGCAGAGGGGAAAAGTGGCTTTCCCACTGTGCACACTCTACTGTGGCTCAAACAGCATGATCTGTGGGTATCCACCTTTGCTGCAAGGGTGTACCTCTGACTGCTGTTGAACTGGTTGTGCGTTGGGCTGCCCAGGTCTTCTGCAGAGCTGTGGCCTTGGCCATGGCTTATACCGTCCCTGGGGCAAGATCTGGTGTTTGCACTTGATGGGATATGCATTGGACTTTTTTTTTTTTTTTTTTTTCAACCTATCAAGACCCTTCTACATGCCCGTCCTACCCCCAGCACATCCATTACTCACCCTGAGTTGGTACTGTCCACAGACTTGTTGCAAGTGCATTTACTCCCATCATCCAAGTCCTTAGTGAAGATGTTGAACAAGATTAATTTCAGTATTGACCCTTAAGTTTTAATCTTAAGTTATTTAGCTGGTTCAAGATGAGGAGACAATATGCTCCATGTAAGTACAGGTGAAGCATAAGATGAATATAAATTGTCTAAACTGCATGATGCTATCAGAACCAGCTGGTTGCCAAAATATTATCACATCTTTAGTGACATTGCAGCAATAAGTGTTTATAAGGAGTGGAAAAAAAGGTATTTCCTGTCTAAGCAGGGCTTAGAGGAAATCACTTAAACTGTGCAGGTGCTGGTTTGTATTTGCTGTCCCATCAGATGAACTGTGACATGTCCTTGTAGCGTACTAGGAAAGTATGAAATTGGGTTGGATAGGGTGCTACATGTTCAAGGTTGTTCTTTGCTCTTTGCTGCCCACATGTAGATGCATTTGGGGACATGGTTCAGTGGTGAACTTGGCAGTGCTAAGTTAACGGTTGAACTTGATGATCTTAAAGGTCTTTTTCAACCAAAACAATTCTATGATTCTGGGGAAATGAAGGAAACTGTTCATCCCCACCCTGCCCAGCCATTTTTCTTTCTCTTGGAAAGAACACAGATGCACACACACATGCAGTCCTTTCAAATGTTAGGCAATAGCTTGTTGCCTAAGATACTGGGCCAAGTTGTTCAAAGTTGCTTAGAGGGTTGAAATGGCACCGTTCAGCACAAAAAACTCCAACCAAACAAACAAAATTAAGCTTTTAAATTGCAATTGTTTTAAGCAAGCAAGCTACTCTTGTTCTCTGTAACATTCTCTAACAGAAAATCCCTCCACCCACTTCCATGAATTATTTATACAAGCTTCAAGCTTGATATTTAGCTTTGCACAGAAATGGAGCTGAGACTGTTCTCACAACACTTGCTCTAGAGATGCTACCAGTTTAAGATCTCCAGGCTTAGACTGCAGTGCCAATTTTGTCTATATGAACAATCTGTCCTGTAGAACTCCTAGTGTAACCTAGGCAATTTTGTTGTGATTTGAGGTAAACTAGGTTAGTTCAGTGATCATTTGTGGCCTGTCTAAGGCTATGGTGTGTTGTCACCAGGTGACTTGCTTTGATTTCCTTTTTTAAAACAAAATAGTATTGGATGCCCTCAAACAACCCCATAATGAGTAAACTTTGTAGCATCACCAGCTGCTTCACTGAAGACAAGAGTAAGATTGATCCATGCTACACTTAAATGAGTGTCATAGGATGTTGACCTATCCTAGATAACTCCAGCACCACTGCTTGTGCCTTAAAGAGTCCAGGACGGAATAACCACCCAACTGTTTATCCACTCTTGTGGGTAAGCTTTGCCACCACCAACGTACATATATCTGAAATTGAGAGTTAAGTTTTAAATGACACTTTTTTCTCAGCCTGCTTTTGTACAGGGTGTTTTGGTTTAGTTCTCTGTTTTCCCCACTGTGGTCAACAAATATTAATTTGTCTTTTTAGCCTAGTAGAAGACTAGGATAAGTGTATGAGAAGCTTAAACTGTCATAGACTGGCCATAAAAGAAGGAATCAAAATGGCAGCAATGCAAAGAGATAATGAAAAAGAAATTGACAGAGGCTCTGCAGATGCAGGTACTTAATAATGGCTTTTTTCTCCACTGATACCCTGGATTTTTAACATTTTGCTCCAAGCTTATCAAACTGTAAAAGCTGATCTGTATACAATTATGGAGGGCAAAGGTTTCTTTTATCCAGAAGGAAATACTAAATGCTGAGTAGAACTGTAGGTATATTTTTCTTGCATGTATTCAAGGTTGTCTAGGTGTGTGGTGCAAGACAGTAATTTGGGGAGTGTGAAGTGCATGGTACACAGGTAGCCATATCTCAGCAGGGATATGCCTGTACTCATACTGACAGAAACAGTTCTGTGCAAGTGGCTCAGAGTCTGGTTTTGATATGTCCACAGTACTTCCAGGCAGTAAATGTCTATGTGACAATTGTAGTAAGATTTTTTTTTTCATGCCACCTCAGCCACAATTTCGTGTGATCAAAAAAGGCTTACTTAAAGGTTAGATAGTTAAATAATTCATAGAATAGTAGACAAAGGTATTAAACAGTCCTAGTCTCAATACCAACCCCTGAGGAACACCACTGGTCACTGATCTCCACTTGGTTGTTGAACCATTGTGTGTGACCATCCAGCCAATTCCTTATCAGAGTGGTCCATCCATCAATTACAGTCCATCCTATAAATATGTCAGTTGGTGTAAGAGAAATGCAATTGTAGGTATCTGAAATGAAATTTGAGTTGGCAATACATGGTATTCAGTTCTCATGCATTGCCTTAGCAATAGCTCTGGGTTTTTAAAAGCCTGAATTTTCCTGGGGTTTTTTCAGGCTGGAGTACCTCACTGCTCTGAATGACAATTGTACAGGGCTTGGAATGTGCAGAGTATGTCAGTGATGCATGTTAGAAACAAATAAACATAATATTCACTCTGCCAGTGAACTTTTGTAATTCTGTTGTATAAATGTAATACATTTCAATGCATTAGAGTTGGAAGCAAATGACTTCTAGCACTTAGAAAGGGGTGGGCTGTCAGACTTCATAGGAGTTTAAAAGCAGCCCTCACAATTTCATAGACCAAATGAATCAGAAACAATCTTTAATAAGCTGTAAAATTTAGTGTTTAAAATCTGCACGTATTGATTTAATTTCCCTATTAAGTTGTGTATGAAATATTTGCTAAAAACATCTCATTTACTTATTGCAAGATGTTTAATACACAGTTAATATTCTTAAACAATAGACTAGAATTAATGGCTTGTCTGGGAAGGTTGTGAAGGTGTGCCAAATAGTCGCAAATCCTACTCCAGAGCTAGCATCGTCCAAAGAGCTGCTTCTTGTTGGCTCAGTAAGCAGATAGCTGGACAAACTGAACTTTTTCTTTCTGTTTCTTGCTCCCTGTTCGTTTGGGTTTTTGTTGTTGGGTTTTTTTCCCAAAGGAAGCAAGGAGATGAATAGAGGTGTCACAAAACAACATAAAGTACACAACAGCAGATCATGCAAGCAGGGAAATCGGGTCAGTTTCTATGTGATTACATCTCCTTTAAAACGAAAACCATCCTACTTTGACCAGTGTTTTGGGCAGCTACAGCAGAAGGGCCATGTGAAGGGAGTAAGACACTGAGAGGCAGCGTATTGCGTTGATGTTGGAAAGAACATGATTCTTCAATTTCCTCTCCTTTGTTCCTGTGTGCTGCTGAGTAATATGCAGCATTAATTTTTTAAGTAGGCAATTTCCTTTTCTCTCCTTTTTAAAATAATTGTAGCAGAGTGTGCACCAAAAAATTTTCTGTTTTCTGTCTAAGATTGAGATGGAAAATGGCAATGACATACCACAGCTGTCTAGCACGGGTGGCAGCAAGAATTACTCCTGTTGCGTGGAAATGGGATTTGGGTTATATGCGAGCTGTTTTCTACATCGGAAATAGCTCAAATTGTCTGGAACGTGTGCAAACATTAATTTTTCTAGACAGTGAATGAGGTGACTTTGTAGTAAATCAGTAGCCTACTCCAGGTTGTATCTAGGTATGACTTTGGCCTACCGCCTGAGTGCGAGCCCTGGAATGCTTCAATTTGTGTGCGCTGAGCAGTAGGAGTCCCTGCTATTTCTCTCATCTCTGTGAGGCTGCACAAAGCTTCATGAAATCATGTTGCCTTGCTCAGAAGCAAGATTACAGGCTGTTAAAAGTAATTTCAAGTAAGGAATTGGTCTGCTCCTCTGCAAGTATCATACATTTTTCATATCTCTTTAAAGGAAACTGATATTTTTCTTAATTGTATTAAAATTCCAGGTCATTTTCCTCATGTTAGTGAGAACTAAGAAACTCATCCTGGAGACACATGTTGTTGGTTTTTTTTTTTAGTACTAATTTTCCTAAGCATGGAGGGAGAATATTCTCAGACTTAAAGGAATATTATAATGGGGTTTAAATATGAATAATTAGGTGTCTTATCTGGAAGTTTTTTTTCAGCTTTTTTTCTTACCAAGTAGCTTGCAGTATGGAGACAAGAACTCCAGATGTTAAGATCTTGAGTTCCCAGTACCCTGGGGAAATTAGGAGGAGTGATCAAGAAAGTGATGAAAACAAGGGCTCTTTGTAGCACTGTCATAAAAGATGAACTCTTGTCTGGTCACACATAATGTATTTAGCGAATAAAAGAAACCTTTCTGAATTTTGAAAGTCTTCTCTGTCTTGAAATTTGGTGAATCCTTTTCCTAACATGAGAGGAGAGCATGTAAGCCTCTGCAGAAGTTAATTTAAATTATTTTTGTTTCCCCAAACCACTTTCTGCATTTCTTCATCAAAAGGCTGTCAATAAGCCTCTCCCAAATCAAGAGCAGCTGAAGGGCTGAGGTAGCAAATTACAATGTTCTTATTAATACCTTTGTCTATGCATGGGTTTATGTTCATATGTGCTCTAAAGGGTGATTTATTTTTTTTTAATTTTTTTTGTTTGTTTTCCCTGTGCTCCCAGAGCAGCAGAAAGAAAACAAAAGCTGGGAGCTAAAGGATTGCTACCAAGTTAGTGTAAGCATTTGCAATATTCATTTCATGTGAATTTTCTGTAAGCCAGATGCAATAAGAGAGTACTGCTTTTTGCTGCCAGGGCAATTGTTACAGTCTTTTGCATCCCTTAGGCAGACAGGAATAACTGTTGCTTCAGGGAGACAAATTGGTCTTCATCTAAGTAGGAGGTTCATAGAAAAACTACCGTATACTTGTGTCACTATATTTCTGAACATAGTGGAGAAAACTTGCTGGGGTGGAGGAGGTATCAGTTATAGTTTAGAGGAAAACTTGTCTTTATAGTATTGTAATTCTGGGATAGTTTATCAACTGATCATGTTTCAAATTTCACTGTCCTCTTTAAGAGAATTATTTGGGAAAGGTGGAGAAGATTGAGAGTGAAGATTAAGCTCTTGATGCCAAGGCAACTGGCAAGCAGTTGGCAGCTGGCCACCTTATTTAATGTTTTATTTCCTTCATGACCTATTGTTGTCTACCTTGACCTTCATTTGAGCTTTAGGCCCTGGCAACAGCAAGATCAGATTAGGTTAACTACTATATTGCTTAAAAATCACTACACTGATAAGTACAGCAGTCTTCAGTGTAGCTTTCTTACAAGATTTTCAACCAAAACCCAGCTTGATGGATGGTCTTGAACAAAAATACTTCATTGTTTCATGCAATAGCATGAAATTTTCAGTGGATTTCAGATTTACACTTCAAGGTTAAAAATCCCTGATTTGTCCAAAGCACCACTTGTTAATATCAGGGGTTTAATAAATTCTGTCTTTATCCTGTTGATTGCTGGAAACTAATATGTTCCTTTTTTAAAAAAGGTATGATGTAGCTATTACTCCTCTTACCATAAATTACTAACCTACATGTAATGTAAGTGTAATTCTTCTTTATGAAACACCACCACCCCACCCCAATATATTGACAAATTCTGCTTTGCTACTCCAGTGCAGTCACAAGGTTCTGTTGCATTGACGTAGCTGAGAGCAGAACCTGGGTAGCAGCAGCTGCTGGCAATTCCCTGGATTTCCAGCAGCACTTCTTTTTACAGTACATTTTGGAAAAGTTAGTCAACAATCTAGGGAGAAGAAGTTAGTAAACTTAGTTATGAGACAAGTGTTTATTAATGAGAACTGTATTTTAGAGTTTGGGAGAAATTTTTACCAAGTGTTAGTGACTTCAATATTACTAAAAGCAGAGAAGAATGTTTGAAGACAAATTAAAAAAATAAACAAATAAAAGTCATTACCAGGTTCTGTGACGAGGGCTCGAAAATGCTAAAAGCCAGTTGTTAGAGGCCTGATGCCACTGTTACGACTCCAGTCTTTCAGTAAGCTCGGGTTGGCAAAGCAGTTGAGCACCCCTAGCCTCACCCTAAAAAAATCAGTAAAATAGACATCTTGAATAATGAAGCATTGTCCTCTTCCCTTCTCTCCCCTTCCCCCTCTTTAATTTTTAATTGTGCTTTATGCTTCTGAACTGATTTTTTCCTCATGTGGTCCCTCTTCCTACTATGGGTTATGTGGTAAGGGAATGTTGTAATTTAATTAAGTCTTGAATGCACTTTCTTTTCAGCTGAGGCTGCTGTGACATTCCTTCACCAGTAGGCAGTGCTTTTTAATTGATTCAGAATCTGAAGTGATGGAAATTCTATTGCTGATTTCCCTCATTCATTGTGGGCTAAAGTGGTGGGCTGGGTGCTAAGACCCAATGACCTGACACTGTTGGGATGTAGGATTTTTTCCAACTAATAGGTTTAAAACCTTTTTGAGTATCAATGACTGTATGTAGCCAAATTGTCTAACTTCTGTGAAGTGATAACTCCTTAACAGATTGGACAAAGTAAATGTTTTCCCCTGCAAGACCCAGGCATTGTGCAAAGCACACCCATTCCATCCTGTACTGCCTTGTTGGGGTATTGGCACCTTCTGTTTACTCAGTGTCGTGCTGCAGCTTCTTGGTGGTCATCACTACAGCGTACACAACCAGCTCCAGCTGGGGATTAAATATAGTAAGCTTTCCTGACAATTTCCAAAACTCACTTAAGTATCCAAACCAAATACCCATCAAAGAGCTAATCTATGCAAACTTATTGAGGAATGGTGTATAGTCTGGGCACACTGGCGTTCTCTGCTCCTCCACTTTGAATACTATACTGTGCCAGGAAATCTCCCTTCTCAGAGGATGCTAAATACACGGGCTGTCAAAGTAAGTGGTTGCAGAGAGAGGAGTTGCAAGAGAATCTTATCTTGTATTACAGAGAATATGATCAGACATGGACTGTATCAGGTCACTGGCACAGGTACGTGCAGCCTGCAGGAAATTTTATGTGGAAAAAGAGCACAATGCTCACTGTTTCAGTCAAAGGCCATCCCTGCCGAATCACGGTCCTGTTTGGCCTGTACCGTTAAAGTATTAAAGACCATACAGTTTCTCATTGTTGGTAAGAACTTTTCCCATTGTATTATTATTCTTCATCCTTTTTGTTTTCTCATGGTGTACCTCTTGTTTTTATAGTTCTTTAATGGAGAGGTACTGTGTCTTCTAGTCGGTTTCCATAGAAATACCCAATTAGAAGAGTAATTTGAAGAGGTTGAGACACAGCTGCCAAAACTCTTAAAGAGAGAGGAGGAGAGGGAGGAAAAAGGGGAGAAGATTTGGGCTGGCAAAATGCAAACAACATTGCCTGTCTTCTGCCAGCTATTTCCTAACACTCATCTGTAAACTCATATCTGACTGTACATCTTGCACCCATTTGGTTTAAGCTACATCTGTAATGCATTTTAAAAGTATAATTGAGTCTGGTGCTCAGCATATGTGATGTTAATGCTTGGAATGTGAGAATTTTTTGTTGTTGCTTTGCTTCTTTCATATGTTTTTTATCAGGTGGTGGCCAAGGCATTGAGACCAAAAGGGGAAGGGAGAAGAACCCAGATATCTCTCCCTTTCCAGTACATACACAAATTGAAAAAGTTATTTTTCTGTCCTTGTTTTGATACATAACAGGGTAACCCAGATAGCTGTGATTCAGTGGATCTCAAATCATTTATAAAGGGGAAAAAGAAAACAACTGTTGAGTCAGTTTTCTGGTAGTCAAATGATTTAGGTGATCAGCTTGTTGTCTTCTAGCCAGCTGGAAGCTGTCAGGAATTGAATCCTACTAGAAAAGGACAATGGAAAGCAAAATAAATGAAGCAAAACCAGAGTATTAGGTGTATCTTTTCCTGTAGGTGCAAAATCTATTGTTTGCATATATAAAAATGTACCCTTACCCCAGGAATCATCTCTGTATTTAAAACTGCAACTCCACTACTGCTTTTTACATAAGAAAGAGGATGAAAATTTAAATCCATCATGGGATGTTAGGCTCTGCTGATATGCATACAAATCTGTACTTTACTGTGATCACAGCTTGCACACACCACTTTAATTTCTGTTTTCTCATACAGTGATGGGGCTCTTCTAGTATTTTCTTTATGAAGTATCATCTAGACTGACCAGAAAGACTCCTTGCTTTCCTTCCTGACTACAGGTCTGCCTTCCAAGACTCATAACTAAATAAATACCAAACCAACTAAAGAAACCCAAAGCAAACAAACAAAAAATTCCTTCCCCTCCCCACCCCCCAAAAAAAAACCCCAGCCAAACAAACAAACAAAAAACCAAAGCAAAGCAAACCCCTTACATAAAGTCCACCCTCAAACCCCCACTTTTATCAGAGATGCTTGGTCACAGGAACATGTTAGAAATCTGACCTTCTTTAGAGAAGCCAATTGCAGAAGCCAACTAATATTCATGGTTGATTCCTACTTCAGCAAGGTAACCAGGAGGGACAGACTTCCTGCCTCCTCTGGAGGCAGCAGCGGCTTCAGGTATATTCCCATTTGCTCTGCCTCTGCTGCCCTTTGTGCAGCTGAGCAATTAGATCAGCGCTGTCTAGTAGCTTTCCTTCCTCTTCTAGCTGTGTCTAACATGCTGTGTACAGCTTGACTGTCAGAAATTTGCACAGTGATCGATATATCACCGTTTCTGTTGAAATGGATTTGGGAGAACCTGCCATGGAGATCCCAGCCCAAATAGCCAGTGTAGATACCCCCAAAGGTTCCACAAGTCTTGCTGGCAACTTTTAACAAAGCATTGTACGGTCAGGTTGAAAGGATCTGGTTTACATTCCCTCTGTGCTGTCTGGGTACCTGCTCAGCAATAGCGGGGTTGCACTTGAAGCATGCGGGTTGAAGTCAGTTAATGACACCACACTTAGATGCATGGGGAGCAGAGCAAGAGCTTCATGACCTCTGTGTTGGAGTGTCTCAACCAAGTTGAGCACTCTTAGATGCTTCCCTCATCCTCCCTCTAAACCTTCATGAAAATGAGGTGATTTTGACAGTATTTTTAAAACTTTTTTAGAAGTTGTTTCTGACTGCTTGGGGAATTCTGATGCTCGTGAGGGAGAAAGGCCTAGTGGAAGGAAAAAGTGGGTTGACAGCTCTTTTTAATACTGTCGTTGAGTTAGTGCATGTTAAAGATAAATTATTTGTAATTTCTGTTTTTTCAGTTGGTGGGGAATCAGGATAGTTCCTGGTTTAAAATGGAGTGGGGAGAAGAATGCGGAAGCCTCAGCAGAAAAGTGACCTTGCCTTGTGTTTGTGTCGTTACAGCAAAACAGGCACTAGGTTGCCTAAGAGCATCACTCTCCTATGGCATCGTGAGGCATGCTTAGGACTTGGCAATGTGGCAGATGCTCTACCTTTCTTAGACATGTGATCATTCATTTTGCCATGCTGTCAAACTGACGTGTTTGTGACTATTTTAGATATGACATAACTCACAATTGCTAAAGCTGCGGTCTTCAGAAAATGCTTTGTGGGTTACTAAAATTTCCAGTCACTTTCATTACAAAAAAGTAGAAGCAATATAGTTTAACATTTGAAATTCAGTTAATTGAAATGGAGATCTTATAGAAATCTCCTGTGACTACCTTTTGCCACCTGTTACATGGAACCTCAGAGGAAGCAAGGATGCTCTATGACTTTACACGATGTTGTGTTGCAAGAAAGCAAATACTTTGTGTTGTTGAATGAAGATTAGATTAGAAAACTAGACTAGATTAGAAAACTGTCATCCAGGTTGAGTAACAGGAAGCTTGTGATTCAAGTGTTGCTGCCTTTTTGCTGTAGAAAAGATGGGAGATCAGTCTTTTTCTGTTCAGGTTGTCATGCAAATTTTTTACAGACCAGAGTTTCTCAACATTATCTTTGTGGAATGAACAGTCTTAAAAAACAAAGCAAACAACTGCCCCCTAAGAAACAAACCTAACCTTCCCTAAACCAAAGAAATGATAAAAACCACTCATTCAAGAACATCTGCAAGAAACATGGAGTGAACTGACAAACTTAAAATCTTCTCTTAAAGGAGACTGACAGTATCATGTTTAACACCACATGTTTATATAAATGTGGATGTGTATGCATATAGGCCCTTATTAGCCAGCAGCTCTGATTAATACTGAGCGCTTGAGCAATGTGTTGACTAGTGTGTGTAGTTAATTAGATGTAAGCATCTAAGGGACCACTGTCAACAGTTGCTTCCTATTAAATGGTTATCTCTATTACAGAAACATGTTGCTGCAGTTTTCTTTCAATGCTAGAGTTAATATGTATGTCTTAAAAGTCTTTGTTGAGTAAATTTCAGGTGTCCTTTGCTAAATGCTACCTGTTTTCAGAGAAGATGATGGTATAAAATTTGGTTTAGTTGCTGTCAATAACTATAGCTAATGCCACTTGTGTTTTTTGGCAAATAGTCATGATTGTCTTACTGCATCAAAGTCTGGACTGGACATGGAGAGACTGCAGTGCTACCAACCTGAACAACTAACTTTTTCCTTTCACAAAGGTTCTCTACATTTAGTATAGACAATCAATGTAGCTTGGCATTTGAAAAGCTTTTTAAAGGAATTACCTTGTTATACTCAGCTTTTCTGTGGTGCTCTTTAAGTACTTGTAACTTTACAAGAAAAATATAGTTTCCGGTCTTGATGCCACACCTGTAGCGAAGCAGGAACTGTGAAATAGTTTCTGGTAGTTCAACCAGCCAAAATTTGCAAAAACACGTGTCTTCCACAGAAACAACCAATTAAGTCATAAAAAGCCAAGTACCTGTTAGGACCAGACCTTTCTATAGATGCTACTGTTCTGTTTGTGTCAGGTATCTTCTTCATAGCCAGTATTCATTTTTCTGCTTGTGGATCTTTAAGTCTTTACATACGTATGGCTTAAGTCATATCGCATGAGCTGCCTGCTTGCTGCTCTTTCCTTTTTATTGGCAAGGGTTGTGCCAGTGTCAGTCTTCTGAGTTTGCTTTTTGCCTTCTTGGTGTTCTGATTAACTACAGTTCTGCTGTTTTGGGGGTTTTTTTACAGCATTTATTACTGATGTTTTCATAATGGAAAGTTTATGGTCTAAAATTAATTGTTAGATGATTTTATTTGGTAGCAGTGATTTTCTGCAAACTTCCCACACAATTTTGGGAGGCCCCAAAAAACTTCATTGTGCTGTATTCATTAACTCTTTCTCTGCTTGTATGGTTGTAGCCTTCTCTTATGGGTTCTTTGTTATGAAATTGGTTTGGCTTAGTTTGGAGTTTGTTTTGGGGTTTTTTTGTAATAACTTTGTGTTTAAATGAAAAGACTACTTTATGTAATACCCTGCAGTAATGATTTTTTTTTAAGTTCTCACTTCTAAGGACAAGTGAAGAAAGCAGTAGCAGCCAGACTCTGACTTCTAACTTTGAACTCCTTTTCAGCATCTGGTTTTAGGATTTAATCCCAGTGAAATTTCATGATGTCCTGCTTCCAAGGCTGCCTTTCAAATACACCTTGTGCTGGTTTTCTTCTATTCCCATTGACATGACTGAGCATACCCTTAAGCCTTCTCTGAATCCTGAATGGTATGAGGAAATAAATTATGAATGAGACTTGTAGGACAGGAGTCTTAAGATTGTTGCAGCCATTTTTATACTATGTACACTCCCGATTTACCTCTAGAATGATCTTATCTAGCATGTGCCCACTGGTTGCTTACTGTGGAAAAATGAAGAAATATCAAACTGTTGTAATTGGCAGATAGTCCCACACACCAACAATAAACCGGAGTTATAATAATGAAAAGCATGAAATTTAAAACAGCCTACAATGGCTTTTTGAAGAGAAACATGTAGATTGTCAGTTCTTGAAGTCTATTATTTGTCCTCAAAGCATTTTTTGCAGGTGCTGGAAAAGACATTGAGTTTATCCGATGAGTGACGGTTGTTATTTAAAAAAAGTCACGTGTAAGAAAAGCAGGCGCCACTAAACAAGAAGACTTGACAGTTCCATCTGTAATGTTTTTGCTGGCAAAGTAAATCAGATATCGTTCCAAGGCCTGTACAACGCATGCTGCAAACCTCTAACACTGGAAAGAACTTGAGAGTTTAATGTGTTCTGGCTTCACGTTACATAAACAGGGGTCCCCATGGTCCTATATTGATTGGGCTTGTGTTCCACCACTGGTTTTGTGGGTATATGCTAGCCCATAAAATCACATTTTTGTTTTTGCCTGCCAACTCTCTTCTATTGCTTTGTCTGTGAGGCTGCAGTGGTAAGTGCTACAGCTGGTGTGCTGAGGGATCCAATGCAGAACAGTCAGACCACTAAATTTCAGGCTGATGAGTCTGGGAGAAACCCTTGCAATTTGATAGTACAATTAAATGTATGTCATGAATTGTCAGAATTACTTCATGCTATTTTGAGGATGACAGCGTATCCCCTGGTATCAGCACAAGCTAACATCACAAGCACCACAAATACTTTGCAGCACATCTCTAGCAGCCATAGTCTAATAAAATGACTACTGTTTGTAACCCTGAGGTAGTCAGATGGGAAGAAGTGAAAGATCACGTTTAGTATATTCCAGTTATTTCATGTTCCCTTTTTTTTTGCCTTCAACTTCTGTTTTTCAGTAAAACATCACCCTTCCATGTGAGTGTGGAACATGAAGTTTTAGTGAAATCGGGAAGCCTTCCTAGCTTTCTTGTCTGTTTGACGTTTGACTCCACAGTAGGATTTAGGAAGTCATCCACCTTGTAGGGAATTTTTTTTTTTCTTTAGCAGGTAGTAATTAAACTGACTTAATCCTTGTACAAAAGACACTGCAGCTTCCACTGTCAGCTTATATAGGTATGTGGTATGTTTAGACTTCATTAAAATACTGACTTAAAATAAGGATATCTGACATCTGTGTGGTGAAGGACTCTGCAAACTGGCATTCTTAGTCTCTGGATTCAGTTTATGTGGCTTTCCGCTGTTTCCTGTCACGTATGTCTCTACATCTACATCTCTCTGATGGGGACAGACTTTTTAGTAGGACCTGTAGTGATAGGGGTAATGGTTTTAAACTAAAAGAGGGTAGATTCAGATCAGATATAAGGAAAGATTTTTTTTATTTTATTTTATTTTTACAGTGAGGGTGGTGAAACACTGGAACAACTTGCCCAGACAGGTGGCAGATGCCCCATCCCTGGAAACATTCATGGCCAGATTGGATGGGGCTTTATCCCAAAATAAGCCATTCTCTGCCTTCTCTTTGTGAATGGGAAAAATGCACCAGTCCGCAAATATGATTTTTTTTTTTTTTCCTGTCTTCACCTTCTCTCCTTATGATCCCTTCCCTTTCATCAGTTTCACAATACTTCCATGTCTGTGCCATGTGGAAGTAAAGATTCCTTGACAGAATTGGGCAAAATTCATCATGCTGTTCTGCAACAAGTTAAGCAAAGTTTCACCAGGGCTGTTTGTATGGAAGTTATGAACAGTGCATCTTAGCACTGTGTAGTGTACCATCCCATGAGGTCAAATCTTTCTTAAACATCTAATGCCTCTTCAGGAAAGAGGATTTTATTGACTTTACTGTGGCATTAGTGCAGCCATACTAGAGTGAGACAATGCCCGTGCAAAACTGAACCAAGAAAATCTTATCTGAGTGTGAGAGGCAGCTGCTGAGTCTTGGGGCCAATTGGTGAAACAGTTGCTTGTGCAAACTGTAGAAACATAAATATTGGAATAATTTAAAATTAAACTAGAGGGAGAGTTTGCAGTATATTTTTTGCACTCTGGACTTCTAGTAGGATGATCTTGCAATAGAAAGCCTTTCATTCAGTGACTGTCATGAGTTTTGTGACATGAGAGGCTGAGAACCAGCATGAATTTTGTCAGATCCTCTGAATTTAGGGTAATTGCTTTTATTTTGCATATAGCATTCAGGTGTAGTTACTTATACCTGAACTTCATAAAAGTAAAGTCTGTGTAAATTTGAATTGCAAAAATAATTCATTCGGAGTGGGCTGACAGAGGAAAGTATGTGGATGTTTCCTAGGTCATCTTACCACATATAGTATTTGTAAAGATGTTGTTTGCTTTCTGGTTACTTTTTGTGCCAAGGATCGCCTTACAAAAGTCCTCACTAAGGAAAAAGGCACTTTAATGGTATTTGAGAGTAAGGATGTTCTAGTGTTTTGAGTTCATTGTCTGGTGAGATAAATAAGATCCCTATAACAATTGCTCTAGTTAATAAATAATATCCTGTGTCACTGGAGGGAACGCACCGTGTAAGGAACAACTAGCCATTGCCAGGTTAGCTTTCCATTGCCTAAGGCAATGCTTTTGCTCACCCATTTCTTACTGTGGCACTCATTGTCACAGGATCAGAAAACGGCAAACGTACTGGGGTCCCCATTGCGGTGCTCTGTAATACAAGTGAGAGTGTTCCCCCAAACAGTTTTTACTTCATATGGGAAAGATAAAGCTGAGGCAGGGAAACGAAAATATCCACAGTTAAACCTCCTTTGCATATAGTTTTCTTAACAGTTAGCACAGCTTCTGTAAAGATCCTGTCTTCTGGCTGGTGATTTCCTTGTAGCAATTCCTGTTGCTTCCTGCATTTATTTGCCAGACCTTGGATGGGTTTGCATGTGACAGCATGGGGATGCTGAACAAGACAAGCCTAAACCAACAGAGTCTAAAACCTGGGATGTGTTCAGTCCTGGGGGGGCGGGGCGGTGTTAAGTGCTTTATTTCTAATTTTAGCTACCATAACTTCAGCAGATCAAAGCTTTCTTTAATCTCTGTTGAAATACTGTAAAATAATTTTAACTTATATTTTTATGGTAATATAACTTCACACTATTTTAAGAACTGTGCCATTTTTGGACACTTCACTTGAAATTCTCTTTGGATGCTCATTTTGCAAGTAGTCTTAACGTGTTTTCTTTTTGTTTTTCACATGCATCCTACAGCTGATGTCTAAGGTGTGGTAGCTAATGCCTACTATAATGCTGTGAATTCCTTATCTGTATGTTGCCTAGTATATTACTGGATGTTAAATTTGAAAATCAAAATATTTTACAATTTCTTTAATTATCATCCTGATGTAGAATTACATAATCATAATATCTATTATTGTAACATTAAAAATAGTTATGTGGTATTATATAATAATGTGAAATACATTGTTACATTAAAATCATTTTCTTCAACAGTATTTGGGTTTTTTCTGCTGTTGTTTCAGTTAGTTTTGCCAGGCAGGTTAAGTCTATATTTAGTTCAGTAAATGTGTAGCAGGACAACTTCTATAATTTCATCACAATCTGAAGCAAATTGAGGGGCTCCTCTTGAATATGGACTATTTATTTTTACCTTTATTTCTCCTTGGAGGGAGATTTTTGTCTTAAGAACAGAGGTGTGGTAGATACGCTTTAAATACACTTCCAGTACATGTTTTGTATACCGGATCAGTAGTACATTTTATATGAGATGTATTGCTGATTTTCAGCTATTAAATTGTAAGAGGTAAATGTTGCACCATTGTCTTGAGGGCAGGAGTAATGCAATGGAAGAGTGAAAGGTGAAGAAAATACTAGCCTGTTCCTCTTTCTTCTTCTTCTTCTTTTTTTTTTTTTTTTAAGGGGAGGGGAGACACCTCCACACACCCTTACCCCTCTGCCAAATGCAATGATACAGTATGGGGTTCAAGAGAGGAAAGTCAGACTGAGGTTGAGTGATACCTATCTTAGAACTGTACTGAATTTAGGATGAATCTTCTCCTTCCCAGCATGTGAGTCAGAGACTACTTTGGATCAGAAGCACCTGAGCTATCAAGTTAAAGCAGTGTGATTGGAAGCAAGCCTCTTGTTTTCATAGTATATTTGGGTTTCTTGCTGGCCATTTAATCTGTATGGTTTTGCTGAATGTAATATACGATGTTTAGCATGATTGGTCACCATGTGCGAAACAGATCATCTCTTCATCTAGCAAAAGCTTATAATTGTGGTGAAGAGTTTCACCACTAAGCTTGGCGTGTAGTTTACTTTTGCAAAGTGAAGGAGTAGGGCATCTAGCAGCACTTTGCAGCCCTGCTGCTACGTTGGGTCAATCAGTTGCAATAGTGGCGGCAGCGAAAAGTTGTCGAAGGTGGGCATCCTCTAGTTCTCCCTTTATTTTTTTCAAAATGGGATCATTTACGCTTATGAATGAACACCACGAAAATGTCCTACCTGCCTGTGGGACTCTGACCCACTGAAAACACAAGCCCAACATACTATCATGATAACTGCTAGTATGGCTGAGTTGAAGCAGCTCACTGAAATCCTTTGATGATGCTACAGAGAACAGGGCACAGCTGTAAACCAGCTGAAAATCTGCACTGTGACTACTGCTGCTGCACAGCCAGAAGGCTCTAGTTATATCATAACCAGCCAAAAAACACTTCTAGAAAAGTCTCTCCATCTCTGGAATGATACTTGTGCCCTGGCTTGTAGAGTAGTTTTGTTACATGGGTGTCTTCCACAGAGACTATGTGGTCTGGAGCTTGGCCCTTGTAGGCTGGACCTACCTCGGAGATGCCGAGCAGGGCAGGATCTGGGTTTTGGAGCTTAGGAAGTAAACTGCTCCATGTCTCAGACCCTCCTTGATGTTCAAGGACATAAAGTTATGATTATTATTACAAATAAGTGTTCCAGATTTAGGTCAATGCTCTTGTTTCTCCTAAGAATATTTATGGTCAGAATAATTAATCATTTAAGCAGTCAAAACTGACAGCTGTATTTGATGGAGGAAATCACACAAGGAAAGAAAAATTGGCAAGAGATTGTGGGAATACTGAAGTGGCCTTCTGCATTGTTGGAAGTGACAATTTTGTTCATTGTTTCCCTTGGACCGTCCTTTATCTTCTCACTAGTCAGCTGGATAGTTTTGTGCCTGCTGTGTTTCGGAAAGGTTGGGACACAGGGCCGTGCGATGATCACACAATTGTGCACAGACCTTCGGCTCCTGTATTCTTGCCGTAGAACAAAAAGGCTATTGTTTCCAGCCTAATAATAAAGCAGGAAAAAAATCACAAAGGTCTTTCCTCTAGATAGAAGGCTGGCTTAGCAACAGGCAGGAGAGAGCTAACAAGGAGCTTATCTGCTGGAAATGGCTTCTCCAGTCTGCATTTTCATTTCATCTTATTTTACTGGTGGCTGGAGAAGATACTTAACGCAACTGCAAACTCAGGTAGAGTAGATTTCTGACTGTGAGCTGATGATATGAGTAGTCTAGCACTGGACATGTGTGTTTTGGGGTGTGGGGGTGTGGTGGTTTCAGGCTTTTACAGTTCAGCTTTTAGGATCATTAAATCCTAGTGGAGGAGCAAACATGCTTTTGTGTATGTGCGTTCCCCTGTCAGACTGAGGGGGCTTTAGACCCTTGTTAGAAGCAGCATACATCAATAAGAAAATACTCAAGGACTTGCCAAAGAAGAATAAATAGTATAAATTAGTGCTTTCTGGGAGGCAGGTTCTGCTGAAGTAAACTGGGATATGAAGTCTCTTCAAGCAAAATCCACTCCTGAAAGTTATTGATGGAACAAAATACCTCAAATGTAAAATCTAATTTTTATGGGTCAGCACAACTCTGAAAAGACTGCCTGGACTTCTTTTTTTTTCCTTAATGTCAGTCTTGGCATGCTCTCCCTCACCCCCATCTCAGTTCAAAGGGCCTATGTGGGAGGCTTGAGTAGTGCTACATGTGGAGAGATGTAATTTGTGGCATGGCAGCTTCTAGGGTCACCTCCAGGAGGAGGGACTGCAACTTCACTATTGATCCATATGTTGGAGGAAGCAGAAACAAAAACTACCTTCCTATGTCTGGGTTCCTGTCGTTGCCAGTTGGGGCTCTTACTGTGTGTTATTTTCCTGTCAGTAGCGTTCTCTGGTGTTGACCCAGTGCTTGTATTAGCAAAAGGTAAATCTATGTTACTGTTAATATATATATTGATAGGCGGATAGATACACACACACATATATAAAATATGATATAAATAACAAAATAAATATTCTATAATTCCTTGTACAAATGCTTATGTGTTTGCATATAGGCACTTCCCTTTCTAGATGAGATCACTTGTGGCTTTAATCAACTGCCCAACAGGTAACACGATCTTCAGAAGTGCCTACATTCAACAGATGTTAACAGTCTGCCTCCTGGCACAAACTATATTTTATTGAATAGCCTACACTAACATGTAAGAGGTGACTTGTTCCTAGATACCTACAATACTGAAAGCATAAGAAAAATACTACTTCATGGGGAGTAGTAACAACTTTAGGGGGAGTTTGAAGTCATCAGTGATTTCTTAGTGAAATTGAACTTCACTGCTTCTAGAGTGAGAAAAATTAAGAATATTTAATTATCTAATAGAAAATATTGCTTGATAGGTTTAGGAAATAAGGGTGAGTGTTTTTCTTTCAAATGCTATCAAACATAATGAATATTGCAAATGGTCTTGCTTTCCAAGATAGAAACATGCTATTTTTTTCCTTTTGTTGATTTCTCTAATAGAAAAAGAGAAAACATTCATTTTGATGCTAGGTAAATGATCATTATATCCACACAGCTCAGCAATGCTACTTAAATTGAGTGAATTTTATAATAGCACAGCAATGAAGAAATTTGAATTTTTGAGGAAAACCTGGAAAATGGATATGTCCCATTATACATAATGATGGTAGTGATAATACTTCATTAGAAGCACTTTATTAAGAGGATCAATAACTTGGCCCTTTGTATGTAACAAAGTTTTACCAACACACTTTGTTCCAAGTACCACAAACAATTCCTGCCAGTCCAAAGAGAGAGTCTTTGACTATTTAAACAGTACCTACAGACTGCCTTTTGGCAGCACTCTTTTATAGGAGCTGCAGCTGATCAATGCTATGCCTTGAAATAGAGTAATATTATTTGAAATACCCATTGCACTAAAAATCTTAGGTCTTTTTAATGTGAAATCTTTTGGAACAATTTTTCCAGTGTTCCAATTCCCCCAACTTCCTTCTTTTTTCTTTCCCCTCATATCAATTTAGGTAATAAACTCTTCCTAGGTTTTGGACTCCGTTAATCTCTGCATGCTGCCTTACCTGAATATTCCTGCCAAAGGCAGTAGAGCTGGGGTTTTTTTAGGTAATTGGTGGCACACTCCAGAAGAAGGAAACAAAGTATCCAAGACAAGGAGAAAGTTTATGCTGAAATTTATATTCATACCCAGTAAACCTGTAAACAGAAAAGTTGGACCCATTCTAGGAAGTAGTCTGACAATAACTTTCAAAAGGAATTTCAGGTAGAGATTCACAAATCTTCAAGATAGTGAAATGAGAAAAAGAAATGTCTTCTGAAATAGAAAGTATATCAGAAGGAAGAGTGGGGTTTTCTCCTGGAAGGAACTGACATTGCTTCTCAGTTTGCTGAGATATCATCTCCATCCCAGCTGGAGAGCAAGCAGCACTCTACAACTGGCTTACTGCAACATGCTGCCCAGGCTGCCAGTCCTACTCTGGCCCTCTAGGATGTGATAAGCCAAGTGATGATTGATACCTGTTGGTGCTGTTTTCTGGAATTAGAAGTCGTGATGTATTGATTTACTTCCCTTCATGAGTAGGAGGCCAAGTTGGCCGATATCTTCATATGGCTGCTGTTGCTTCATTGGACTGCTGGAGAGGTTTATGCAGATAAATAGTGAGTTCTGGCATCATGCCCACCCGTACTTGTAGAATGTCTGGTCCATGCCGTTGGCCCTGCTGACTCTCCAGGAGAGGTGGAGTTGGTTTACAGACAGAATTTCTAGCAGTTCCCCTATGGACCGAGGGAGGGAACAGGATGACTTTCCCTTTATCCTGCTTGGTTACTGTGGGGTGAGACTGAGCAAACTCTCAGCAGTTCTGAATTCCTATTTGAAACAAAGACAAGAAGTGCTCCTTATGGACAAAAAAAAAAAA
>VXBL01006293.1:284052-441816 GCA_013400195.1 Aramus guarauna | reverse complement strand
AAAAAAAAAAAAAAGGAATGTCTTATTCACTTCCTCCCAGTGAGAAATTACATCTTCCTATTTTTCTTGTGGTTTTGATAGCCATTGAATATATCAGACTGGCAAAGGGACAGCAGCACAAACTGGGCACGTGACATATTGTCCAAAGAATCATAGAATTGTTTGGGTTGGAAGGGACCTTAAAGTTCATCTCATTCTGATCCCCCTGCCATGGGCAGGGAAACCCCCCACTAGACCAGGTTGCCCAAAGCCCCATCCAACCTGGCCTTGAGCGCCTCCAGGGATGGGGCATCCACAGCTTCTCTGGGAAACCTGTTCCAGTGCCTCACCACCCTCACAGTAAAGTATTTCTTTCTTACATCTAATCTAAATCTACCCTGTTTCATTTCAAAAATGGTAAACCTCATCACTACACTCCTTGATAAAGAGTTTCTCTCCAGCTTTGCTGTAGGCCCCTTCAGGTACCGGAAAGCCGCAATTAGATCTCCCCAGAGACTTCTCTTCTCCAGGCTGAACAATGCCAACTCTCTCAGCCTGTCCTCATAGGAGAGGTGCTCCAGCCCTCTGATTATCTTCATGGCCCTCCTCTGGGCTTACTCCAACAGCTCAATGTCCTTCATATGTCGGGGGCCCCCAGAGCTGGATGCTGTACTCCAGGTAGGGTCTCATGAGGGCAGAGTAAAGGGGCAGAATCACCTCCCTCAACCTTCTGGTCATGCTTCTTTTGATGCAGCCCAGGACACAACTGGCTTTCTGGGCTGCGAGCACATATTACTGGCTTATATTCAGTTTTTCATCAACCAACACCCGCAATTCCTTCTCCTCAGGGCTGCTCTCAATTCACTTATCCTGCATCCTTGTTTGGGATTGCGCCAACCTATGTGCATGACCTCATACTTGCTCTTGTTGAACTTCATGAGAGTTGCAGGGGGCCCCTCTCTCACCTGTCAAGATCTCTCTGAGTGGCATCCCTTCCCTCTAAGAGTATCAACCACACAACTCCACTTGGCTTCATTTGCAGACTTGCTGAGGGTGCACACAATCCCACTGTCCATGTTCCCAACAAAGATCTTAAATAATCTCGTCCCAGTATGGACCTCTGCAGGACATCTCATCATTAGTCTCCATTTTGACATCAAGCTGTTGACCACAACTCTCTAAGTGTGATCATCCAGCCCATTCCTTATCCTTCAGGTAGTCCATCTGTCAAATCCATATCTCTCCATTTTAGAGACAAGGATGTTGTCCTGGATGGTGTCAAAGGCTTTCAAAGAAGCAGATGTAATATGGGATCATGCAGAATGTACCTCAGTGATTCTTGACTGTTAAGAAATGCTGTTATAGACAACTATTTTTAAAAAAATGGTGGCGATGTGGAGAATTTAAGTTGTTCTTTATGCATGGAGTTAACCCAGGCGTTTTGAAATTTTGTTCAAACTTAACTGGTCGAAATGAAAAAAAAAAAACCAAAAAAAACACATAAAGAGCAAGATGCTACTTTTGATGCCTGATGGGTAGTGTTCTGCTTCCTTTTCAAAGAAGGTAAGAACTGAGCTAACTTTCCTTTGTCATAATTGGGTTACTGAGAGAAAATATTTTGATTGAAATGGGGTATACCTCAGTGTGGTTGATTGAATAATTGGGCTGTGACCCTAATATTGGAAGTATGATGTGCTATCTGGAGAAGAAATGGCCAAAGGATGCATGAGGTTTAGCAGGCAAAGAGTTTAGATAATACTAGCAATTTCACTTTGGAATTTAATTAAATGCTAGTAGTATGTCCCAATTATTAATTCAATTACTTATTTCACTTGTTCCTTTTATTGTGTATGGTATAGCTTGACTGAACAAAGTGGAAGAGTTAATATAGCATGTTGAAAGATCAGGATGAAATTATCCATATTTTTCTGCATTAAGTTGTCAGGACTTGGTTTAGACTATAGGAGTGTTTCAGGCAGGACTGAAGATCTTCCCGCGTTTCTGCAGTTCCTTGCGCACTGCTGTCATTCAAACATCACGTCAATTTAGGTGATGCACTTAATTTGACGTAGTGTCCAACTCCCACTGGCATGATGCGTGGGTGCAAATGCTTTCAACTTGGCATTATAGTTGTATCATTGGAATAAGCACTGCATTAACATTGCCTGTTGGGTTTTGAAAAACAACTGTGGCTGTTTTGCATAGAAATATTTTTCATGAAGGAAAAAGTAAAGAGGCTTGGGCCTTGTCTTACTGCTGCTTAAGTAGGTTTTCTATTTGCTTCTTTGAGTCTGCTGATTATTAACATGGCTAAGAGATTGAGTTGGTTATTCTAACTTAATGGATGATCATTTTTATATTTTTTGCAGTAGCTTCTGGAAGTTTGCAAATGTGAATTTTAATCTGGTCCTCAAGCATCTTTGGCGTGGGCTAGACTATGCAGTGGGAATATGAAGCCAGTCATGCAGCATGTGCATGTCCTCCTGAGTTGGTTGTGTGAGAAGGAATGCACATAGCAGCAGGTCCCTCAGCACCAGTGAGTGAGGGGTTGCTGTTTTGGTGAAAGAGTGGGAAGTGGCTGTGTGAGGCTTGACAGGGCTGTCATAGGCACGCAAGAATACAACTCCTGTGCAGACAAACATTGTCATTTTAGTGAGATATCTAGATGTCTAGAAGAGATGCACCGAGGGAGAAATGAGTGCCCCACAGGACATATAGTCCAAAAGACCCAACCTAGTCAGTCTTAGAGCAGTGAAGCGACTATCAAATAACAGTCGCTTCCTTTCTTGCTATTTGTTTTCAAGTTCTCAAAGCTTTTTAACTTTCAATTTTTGATCTTTACTGCTCTAGCTGCTGTTAAGTTTCATTTCAAGGATCACAAAGTTTGGTGCATCAGTAGAGGTTAGCTCACCTACTGAACCATGGATATGACAGGCAGTTGCATTCTTGCTTGGGGAAAAGAAAAAAGTTGTTCTAACACGAGCAAAGACTTTCTAATAATTCTGAAAGAATCTCTCCTACAGCTGAGCTTCATGGGAGGGGCTTTGTGTTTGCATTTTTTGTTTGGTTTTGGGTTTTTTTGGTTGTGTGTTTTGTTTGGGCTTTTTGACAATAGAATAGTATAAGCAGTATAGTTGGAAAGAATAGTTGTTTGGATTATTACACTGCTTTATGGCAAAGATTTTACTTCCGACTCTGTTAGAGCTGACAAAGGCAAGATGATAATATTTTATCCTGCCTAGTTCTTTCAATTTGGATGTGGATTAATGAATCTTGACTGTAGTGCTGCTGAACTGGCCTTTTGTTTCTTTTGACAGTGGTTGTAGGAGACCGCTTACAGTTTGTGACTGAACAGACTGCACATGGATGCCGATCACCTACTCTTCTGCCCCCAAAAGCAGTTTGCCCATATTGTACTCTTAAGCCAATAGGGTTTAAGCAGGTTTTTAACATGATTTAGCTGAATAAAGAAGACACCTGTCTCTTGGCTTTATGTGTCTTAATGAAAAACTTCATCTGCTTTCACTCGAACTTTGATATAGTCATGTGCTCACCACCTGCAAAAAACCAACCCAATACCCAGTCTGTTTCCGAGCAGTGAATCTGCCTCCCAGCTGGCATCCCCACTTATATATATCTGGAGCATGATGTTATGTGGCAAGGAGTATCCCTTTGGCCAGCCTGGGCCAGCTGTCCTGGCTGTGCTCTCCCAGCTTCTTGTGCACCTGGCAGGGCGTGGGAAGCTGCAAAATCCTTGACTTAGTGTAGGCACTGCAACTACCTAGCAACAACTAAAACATCAGTGTGTTATCACCATTACTGTCATACAGGTTCCAAAGCACAGCAATATACCAGCACTATACTACTAGAAGAATATTAACTCTATCTCATCCAAAACCAGGACGTTGTGGACAGGTATGGGCCGGTATTTTGTTCTCCTGAAGCTAACAGTAACTCCAGCCATTTTTACCTTTCCTGAACTTTGAGTATTTTTAACTGATCCTGTACAGATTGACCACACGGAAACAAAAAGACCATACTTAAACTAAGAGTTCCTGGCTTGTAAAATGATAGTCAAAGCAAGCCAATGAACTTGAAGAGCTGCTAGATTTGAAACTTCCTTTTTAACATGCTTTGAGTATTGCTCTGGAAATCTCTTCTCCAGTTTTGGGTTGGTTAGTATCGTGTTGTGAGAAACCATAGCATTTTCTTTCTTCTGTTCACACAGTAATTGTTTTGATAAATGATTGTGTGATTAAAGGCCCTGGAGTTGAATACTAATGACTGAAACCTTGTGGTTTTTCTGTATGCATATAACAAACATATTTATCAGTATATAGTTTTCAATAGCTAAGCAGGCAGTTGTTCCACACTGAGAAAGTGAAGCAAGCAGTTGAACAAAAACCCTGCTGTCATTTGGCAATGCTATCGTGAGTAAAACCTGTAGTTATGTTAGAGATCGCTAATGTTTGGTATGTTGTTGGCAAACTGCTCATTTTATTTGGGATGGCAGATCCCCAAGTGTCTGTATGCTGCAGCACACAGCACTAGATGTAGCCAGATTTCACATACACACACTTCTGCCTTAAAGCACTTTCTTTTCATAGATGGACAGTTTAGGATATGAGCTCTTTGCTTTATGCTTCTTTTCATCGTGTCATATTCCCTTCCTAGCTCAGTTTATAATTCCCTGGCCTTTTGTGTGCAGATAACAGACATTGAAATCTCTGCATTGTTTTAGTCTTAATCAAGTACTCTTGGTTTTATTTTGGGGGCAGGTTTGATATTTTTAAATGTTTTCCCAGCATCTCTGCTTTTTTGGAAGGTTTTAAGAGCCATTAGTGACCTGTGATAGCAGTGGTTCTGTAAAATGCTGATCACAATTTTATTTTATTTTTCTTATTTATTTCTAAGGTTGCTGGAGTCTTGAAGGTCACACAACAGCACTGAAAGCTTACTAGTATTAAAACCGAGATCCTATAATTACCTTTGTCCTTAGATGGTAGAAAATAAAATTTGGTTGGGGGAAAAAAAAAAGCGCAGCAACTTTTTCAATTTGTAGCTTTTTTTTCATAAGCTATAAACACCAAAGACCCAAATTCTGCTAAAGTTGCTTAAATGTGGTAGTACGGTGTGGTTTTGTCTCTCCCTGCACTTGAAAGGAGCTGCACTGGGGAATGAATACAAACATCAGTGTGGTCTCCAATCCTAACCTGAATCTTGGCCTAGGAACAGAAAATCCCCATTTCTCCAAAATGATTTTACGGGATCTGGGCCTCAGTTAAGCTCTGAGAATTTAAGTGACTATTTCAGTTTCCACCTTAACCATACAAGCCTGTGCATTTTCACATCTTTGTGACCCTTAAGTCAAACAAAACTAGGCATTTCTGGCTGCTGCTTTTGTGTTGTAATGCAGGTCAGAAAGCAACAAAATTCTGGGAGTGGTAAGCCTGTGAAGATAAATGCTGCCAAGTTCCTCACACTTGATTTGAGCTGCATATGTACGCTGGTGATCGAGGTAAGTACAAGCTGTCCTGGGATGCTCGTAGGAGAGGAGGGAGTTGCCGCTTTGAGCATGTAACACTGTAGTTGCGAGATTCTTTTTTTCATGACTTTTTGCATTGGCAGTTCTGCTCTGGAAGAGAAGGGAAGACAAATGTAATCAGAAACCTGTGTTAGAGGAAGGGAACAAAACAATCTGATTTTCAATAACCGTATGTTGAAGATCATGGAAAGCAATTGCATGTAAAAATCCTTCCTTAGGCACTGCTCTGAAGTTGTATTTAATCCGTTTTCTTGACAGTTCATTGAAACTTAGGATGCAGCTTTGCATGGCACTGATTTATCTGCATAGCTGTGCTCAAGCTAGGATTTTGCCTTTGTTTTGATCCATAAAGTCAAATCATCCCAATCCAGCTAAGTAACGTAAATTGCCCATTTCTAACCCATGGCATAGCCAAACTATCTATGTTAATCTTTTCAATCTAGAGTGTCACAGTATGTTGTGTAAAGCAGCAAATTATTTGCCAGTCTTCCCATGTGTCTGTTGAAGCACTTCACACCATTTCATAACCATACAGCTTCATTGTCACATTCCTGATTATTCTTCCCCATCTCACTTCATTGTTTCTTGATTAAAGAGGATAGATTCTCTGAGCCGGAGCCTGTGTGTGTTTATTGCACTAAGAACAGGTGCCATAAAGTAGCATAAATACCTGATTCAGGAGGGTGGGTATAGATGGATAGCTTATAAGACAAAGGAGACTTTCAGTACAGGAATGTTTTTAATTGCTTGCTTTGTTTTAGTGGGATTAGATTCAGCTCTTCTGAAAAAATGTATGATCTTAGTAAGCTATATCTTGATTTCTCTAGTTAGCTAGTAATTTTTTGTTTGGGAGGCTGAAACTGCTGCAGATTGTAATTTGTGACTTTAGACAGAGTTGGTCCTCTGAAAAGATTTGAAAATTGCTCAGGTGAACTTAGAGCATGTCAAGGACTACTGCAGGCTCACTGGCGCTGGAGAGGGAGACCCTGACAAATGAGCAGGCTTCCAACAGCCAAGCTCTATAGCTTTAGCTTGAGTAGCAAAAACTGGTGCTCAAATAGATTAGCAATGCTTTACATAGCCTTATCTTTCATCAGTCCAGGAGAGACTTGTTGCGGTATTAACAAATTCTTTTAGGACACTGTTTTGTTATTTAACACAAGCTTGGCAGAGCCTCAGACAAAATGGTTCTTCTGTTCTCCCTGAGCTATTGTTCTTTCCCTCTAATCTTTCCCAAAGTCTGTTACAGGATCCCGCTTGTCTTCTGCAACTTCTGTCAATCGTTTCTCAGAAAAGCCCCAATACCCCAAACCAAAATAAAGCCAAAACACCCTGACCCCTAGCCTGCCACATCTCATAATTGTGTGGGCATGGTGCTCTGCTCCTGCTGGATTCCCCGAGATGGAGTCACCCTCTGAATATGCATGTAGTTTAGTCATCTACTTCATTTCATGACTATTCAATCTTAGATAGCAATAGAAGTGTGGATTTTACAGGGCTATAATTTGCACCAGTGTGTACACTTACGTAGAAAAGGTATGTGTAGTTTGTCACTGCAACATCTTTCTGCTAGTGGTGCTGGATGTCCCCTTTCCATTCCTAGACCCTCACTGGGTCTTTTCCCCACCTCTCATGGCTGGAGACACCACCTTGTCTTCCTTGGCATTCAGTACCACTGCAGCTACTTGCCTCATTGTGTGAATGAATAGAAATGGATGTGAGATGACCCTTAGAGGCAAGAAAACATTAATTAACAGCACCGAGCAGTTTTCAGATGAGGAATAACTTTGTTTGCTCCATGGAAACAGCATTCCTTACTAACTCCATTATATATGCAAACTTGTTAAGCTCTTTAAAAGGCTCGAGCCTGTGAGATGCCTGATACTGTGAATTGCTCTGGAAGTCATGGGGAGTTTACAGCAGGTGTTGCTTGCTTGCAGGAGGCATTAAGGGTACTAGTAGATGAGGGAAGGAGACACTGGTGTATTTATTAAATCAGTTAACAATGTTCATGTGACTGTTGCGTGTTAAATGCATATTTTAAGCAAAGCAGGAGATGGATTAATCTGCCCTTAATGAGAAATCTGGTATGTGAGGGAGGGAGGCAGGCAAAGGGTTCTTTTGTTGAGTAGCAGCAAGTTATGCTGTTAGCATAACTTTCTATAGAAGCCTGGTAGTTAAATCTCCCAGATCATAAAAGTGACAGTTGAGGCCACAGAAACAGTTGGGAGACTTATGACAGACCCTGTATTTTTCTGTGAGTGCAGAAATATGGTCATATCTCTTTCCAAGCTGTATAAAGAGCTTGTTAACTTCTGTTAGCTAAGTGTATAGTAAATGAGTTTATCGACTTAGTATATTTAAATGGCAGCTGCCAGCAGGTCGGATGGAAATAAATTAAGAAATAAAACGTCTTTGTGGTGAAGGATATGAACTTTATGTTCTGTTAGGTGAGTGGGTACATTTGCCTTTAAGATAGCCACCAGTGAGAAGAGAAAGTAGGGCTAGATCTAACACTGATGCTTCCATGCTTAGCTCCTTTCTCAGCATTTTGCCCACTGCTGGTGAGGTCTGCAGGGATTGCTCAGCCCTCTCAGGCTTCACAAAGCGTGCTGTGCATCTGCTCCTGAGTCTGAAGATCTCCAGTGTGCTTAAAACTTGAGTTCTCAGGGAAGTCAGGGCTGGGGTTTGTGCTTGGTCCAGGTCTTCCTATAGTGCTGCAAAGGTGTGGGGCTTTTATATTTTTAACTTTTATTTTCTTTTTTTCCTAAGTTCTGAGCAAGAAAAGTTCTCTGTCAATCAGTACTTTCACGGAAGTCAGGTGATTGCCACAGATCATCTGTTTATAAGCTGGCAGTGGGCTAAGCTGCCCTCTCCACATCTGCCATGGTACTGACTGACAGAGCTAATGAATTCAAAGTCTTCTGTATAATCCAGTTTCACACTGCTTGAATCCATGACCTTTAAAAGCATTATGTATTTTAATTTCCCCTCTGCCTGTTTTTCCAAGGATTTTTAAACTCTGTGTATACATGTATGTATATCGAAAATAACAACTACATGCACACATGTTGTATATGTTTAATTGCCTACGCTATCAACATTCATCTCTAAGACTTATCAGTAATTGTGGAACTGGAGATGGGAGAGAGCAGATGGTTCACACTGAAATGCCTCTTACCTTCTGGATGGGCTTAACAATACAAGATTTGGATGCAAAGTTATGGTACTTGACCCTCGGGCTTACCTCAAAGGTACAGTCACAGAAAAAGCCAAGCATCTTGATTCAGAGAGAGCGTGCCTGTGTGTTGCTGGACCAGGATCTTGTTTTTCTATTCCCTTTAATCATTTGAAATTTAATAAGGGAAGATAAAGCACTTAAATAGCCTAATATTTTCAAAGATGGATGTCTGTCTATTGACACTTGAGAATGTTTCTGATAACAGATATTTTTTTTCCTTTGGAAAATGCTGACTTGTTGGAATCAAAACTTTTTAACAGGAATACATGTGTCTGGGGAAGCAGAGGTACCATCTGTTTTTGAAATGGACAGAAGTTCAGTTACTAAGAGTATTTGTCTGAGACACGGGAGACATGCACCCAAATCCAATCTCTCCTTGAGTAAGGCAAATCATAGCTTTCAGGAAATCATCTTTGAATAGACATGTTTTTATCCTAATTTGAAGTTGAAGAATATTCTGTTGACTAAATAGTTTGCTGTGACTACTCAGTATCCAGGGCAGAAAGAGCACCTTGCAAGAAAACAGACACCACTAAATGCCTCAGCAGAGGCATGTTGTGTGTGTTTGACATTCAGTGGTTTTTCAGCAAAGCTGCAGACGTGCAGCTGCAGCAGAGCCGAGCCACCACGCTCTGTGGTGCGCAGAAGGTGCAGCACTGCACAGTAAAGCTTAGCCATGATCTGCTTGGGTGCTGTGCCACGAGTTGTAGAGATGCCCATACCCATTTCATAGATCAAAAGAGTGGTCACTGACTGCTTAAAGCTGACGGACTCTCCAAGGAAAGCTGTCTGCCTTGCAGTTTCCTTCTGCTGTTTCATAGCCACAGATAATAAAGTTAATAGCTTTTCATCCCATCAAGAAGCTCTCAAGCAGGGTAGGTATATGAGGGGCTGGATTAGAAAATTTAATTTAATGCTGAAGTGGAATGGCTTTGCATTCTAACCAGGTAATTCATAAGCCTCCCCTACCCCCTGCAGGCATGGTCTGTCAGTTTTTGAAGATTAGAAACTTAAGCATTATTAAACAAGTTTCTTCTCAGTAAGAACCTCTCATACTTGACATCAAATACAGGTTTCCCAAGCAATGTTCAATGGCAAATGGCACTGAGTGGGAGTAGGTTTGTTTGGAACTGAGAGCAGAAGTTCTGCATGTGCAGCATCTTGCTTGTGGTGACAAAACAAGCTTCAGTTGTGGGTGTGGACAGTCAGGATCCCCGTCATACATACTCCACTGCCCTGGTATTGTGGGATGACTGTGAAACTGTCCATCTTTCTGTGGTAATCTTGACGGAGTGTCCTAGAGCTTTCACTTCACAAAGCAACTCTAGGCAGCTCTCGGTGTAAATCGTTCCCTGAGCTGTGGCATCACTGAGAGTATGTGGTACCTCCTGGTTAACTTACAGCAACACAAAGTCCTGAAATTGTGCCACATGGACTTGTAGCTCAAGGAAGCAAGCCTCTGTTAGGATAGACGCTGGGGTGAGTTTTCATAAAGAACATTTTTTATGAAATTTTGTTTTTTTAAAAATATTTTTCACACTATAAAATGCATTTCAGAAATGAGATTATTGGTTACAATATGAATCAGCAGGTGATCAGCTGCACAAAGTTCAACAAGCAACCAGTTACCAGCGGTGTATATCCCCAACTGATACTGGGGCCAACACTGTGCAATATCCAAGTTAATAACCTAGATGATGGTACAGAGTGTGTTATATGCAAGTTTGTGGACAATACCAAACTAAGTGGAGTGATTGATACACTTGAAGGCAGGGGCAACATCAACCAACTGGAAAAATGGCCTGAGCAGGACCTCACAATGTTTAGCAAAGACAAACGGTGAGTCCTGTGCGTGGGAAGGAATAACCCCGTGCAACAGTACAGGCTAGAGGCCAAGTGATTAAAGAGCAGCTTTGCAGAAAAACACTGGGGGGGACCTGGTACACACCAAGTTGAACATGAGGCAGCAGTGTGCCCTTGCACTGCAGAAAGCCAACAGCATCTTGGGCTGCATTAGCAAAAGTGTGACCAAGAAACTGAGGGAAGTCATTCTTTCTCCCTGTTTGGCCCCTGTGAAGCCACACCTACTATGCTGTGTTTGGTTTGAGCTCACTGGTCCAGGAAAGACTTTGGCCTAACGGAGTAAGTCAAGTGAAGCACCATCAAAGATGGTCAAGGGCTGGGGCACTTACTAGTAAGCAAAGGCTGAGGGAACAGGGCTTGTTTTGTTTGCAGAACAGTCTTAGGGAACAGTAAAGATGAGATGGAGCCAGGGTCTTCTGGCCATACTAAATAAGGTGGGTTAACCTCAATTTGTGATGTCACACTGGCTGTCAGATGAGCATGCTTGGCTGTGCTGTTGCTCCCTCAGCAGCAGAAGTTAAATCCTACAGCCCAACTTTCCATTGCTATTTCCTCGCTATTTCCTACTACTTGTGTAGTACAGACTACCCCAGAAGTACTTTGAGCTACACCAAAATTTATATTTAGTGACATAGTCATAAAAATAGCAGTTATATAACATCATCTGATATTGTCGCACTATTCAAAGGGGATTTTGCAGATTCAATTGATGGTCTAGTTACTAGGAAGCTTTTAACTTTTTGAACGTGAGTGAAAAAAATCTATTACACTTGTGTATTTGTGGCATGAAAGGATAGTGCTAATGTAAAATCTTGATTCAAAACAGAAGTCCTCTGAAAACATTGAAATAAGTTATAATTGATTAGTCCTTATTCAGGTTAGATTTAATGGATAGAGGAAAGTAATTAGGCTATTTGCATACAGCTTGCATTCTTGTAGCTAAGCATGCTGAAGCCAGCAGATTTGCCGAGACGTGAAGTGATACCATTTTGTTAATGAAGGGGGAATAGAAGAATACACTGAGTGTATAGAGACTATTCAGGAAAAATCTGATATCCTTCGTTACTTCTCATAAGGGATTTGGCACCTCATTGCTTGTGCTGTTCAATGAGCTCAGTGGCCCTGAAATTTGCAGGCTTTGAACCTCTGGTAGCAATAGTATGACCCAAGTACTTTTATATCAGGCTCTACAAAATTAGAAGATAAGAGAGAAAGGTTCTGGGTAAAATTTAATGCAAAACCTAGCTCTGCTTTTGTTCAGATCCATAAATTTCCTTATGAAATACTTGTCATATTTACTGACTTTTTTTTTTCTTTTCACCCACTAATTGGGTCCATTCTGGAGTTTTGGCAAAGAGTTCCTGTCACTGAGAGCTTGTGCGCTTCGATTCTGATTCAGTATTCATTGTAGTAACTATATCTGGGTGGGTTTTGGGGCAGGGAGTATGTGTGTATGTGAGGTTTTGGGGTTATGTGTGTGTGGTTTTGTCTGGTTTGGGTTTTTTGGGGGTTTGGGTAGGGGTTTTCTGGGTTTTATTCCAGAACTTTCATTCTCGCTCCTGTCCTAACAACGTGCTACTGTTATGGAAGGAAAAAGAGAATGAAGGATATTCAGGGGAAGAAAGAACACCTAAACATAAATATTTGGAGGACCTTCAAGCAAGACAGCTTTTACCCAGCCCTTGGTAAAACTGCAGAATTGTAGAGAAGAATCAAACACTAAAGGAGCAGCAGGAGTAAGGCTGGAAACTGTATTAATAGCAGACTCATCATTCAGTTCCCAAGAAGGAGAATCTTGCTAGCTAAAGCTCTCCAAGCAACACACAACTATCAACTTCTTTTTCAGTCACAGTGATACCACTGAGTGTTATTAAATCTGCTAAGTAATTTGATTGCCTGTACTCAGTTAAACAGTAATTGCTTTGGGTAGGAACAAAACTCAGGGCAGGAAACTTGAGAGTCAGGTCTGGACTTCCTCTTCCAGATGAGGAAGATGAGTGTGAACAATAGTGTGGGTAGGGTAATTTCTCATGTATTTGAAATGGTTTAATTTTAAACCTGTTTACATTTGACTTATTAGGCTGAAGACATTCTTTCCTCATTAGTCTTGGCTTGAGAAGATAAGCTTCTCTGTTTAGAGATTAAATGAACTGGAACAAATGAGACCAAATTGCTTTTTCCAAATGTTTATAGACCGTAATAGTGCATGCTGTCATCTAGAGAACATCACCTGCACGTTTCTTTAGTTGGAATTTGCTTTCTCCTAATGGCTTATTAGCGTCATGAAAGTGATGGGTTTGTTCTTGTTTTGAATGTTTTATTTTAAGTGCTAGGACTCTAAGAGATCTCAATATTTTTCAACAGCATTCTGCTGTCCTATAAGACCCTTTCTAATTTTAATCTTTTTTTTTCTTCATCCTCACAAATTTATTCCCATCTCTGAAAAGCCTGGTGAAAGTTCTGGAAATTTAGAATTCATTTTTTTGATAACTTCTTCTGTCTTAACACTTTTTCCCCTTTTATGTCTGTTCTGATATCCATCCATTCTGTAGCATATCTGTTGCTTCACAACTGGAAGGCCTTTTTTGTTATCGGTCCTCCCAAACTCTCTGGAGTTCCCACCATACAAGTCCTGGGACGGGGGGAAAAAAGGGGGTAATTCTCTGGTTTAAGTGATGTTCCCAAGACTCTTCTTTTAGCTAGGNATGGAAAGTCCTTCCCAGATTGCTGCTGTTGCTCTTTTTAAATCTAACCAGTTAGAAGGTAGCAGGTGCAGCAGGAGTGTTGATGAAACATGGAGCCTTTTGCTTTCAGGTTACAGGTTAGCCTGTAACCTTTGTTACAACCAGAAGGTGATGAGTAGTGTCACATGTGTTGACTCTCTCCTGGCTGATCTCTGGTGGAAAGATGGCCAGAGTACGGAGAAAGATTGAGAAATATTTTGCTTGCTTGGCAAATTGGCATGAAAACTATGGGAACAGATCTAATATTTGTTGGATGACTCAACAATGAATTTATAGCAGAAATACCACTGAGGAATTTCAAGTTAAACTGTTGTAAACTGTCCTCTGATTCCTTGCTAAATCAGATTAACTGAAGTCATGGTTGCTTTACAGAGGCTTCTTGACTGATTTCTTCTTAAAAGTTCTGGAGTTATTGTTCATATACCCAGTATAGAAAGCTGACTCAGGAGAGCTCTCCTGTATTTTCCACTTCAGTAAGAAATCCTGTCACTCCCTCTGCTAATTTGAAACCTAATTGCCCTTTCATTCAACTTACTCCTTAGCATCTTCCTCTGGATGATGTAAGACTGGAATGAGCATGCAACTAGAACAAGTAAGAAAGCACTAAAATGTAGTGTTTGAACATGCATTTTCTATCATGAGTAGTCTGAAGTTTAATGTGTGTTAATTAGCTGCTTCATGTAATGCTAATTCTTTCTAAGCTTTCTTATTTGAAGTGCTGAACATCACCAATAAATGACTGGGCACTTTGAATTCCCACTTGGAGACTAACACTTGCAAAGTTAATCCCTCTCCCTGTGTGCATGTCTTCTAGATAACTTCCAAGCCTTCACAGATGCATTATGCAACACACCAGTCATGTTTTGGCTGGAAGTTTTCATCCGAGATACCTACAGCTGGTGCATTTTGCTGAATTTAATTATTTTCCCTTGCCGATTTTCATTAAGGTTGTATAGATCAGTGGCCTGCAGTGGGCCGTAACATGAATTAAGAGGTCATGACTCGGCTGCCAAACTGCTCAAGCAGCATGAAGGAATAGAAAGAGATCTCAGTTCAGTAACCTCTACTGACTTGGGGAAAACATATCTTGCTCTTGGCTGTCTCTTTGGTTTTCAGGGTGTTGCAAAAGCCTTGCCAAGGTTGTTTTGCTTGTTCTGTTCCCGATCAACGTTGTGTGACTGGCGTTCTCTTGCCACCGTTATCCAAGTTCAGTTATCATGTACAGGAACATTAGCTATAGAATCGTAAAAGCCAGTTGCAAACTCCCTAAAGTTCAGATTTCTTGACTGGGCTTTTGGTTCAGGTCTGCTAATTTGTTAAGGTCTACTTTTGTTTTAGGAAAAACATTCCCAGAATGTACGAAAACACATTACACTAGGAAATAATGGCAGGAATAAGACTTTTCCACTCGCAAATGAGCATATTGGCTACTCTTGTCATACACATGGGTTTAAATACAAAACAGTTTTAAGTTGCACTAATTCTCTATATATGAAGTATAATGAAACTTAAGTGAAAACAAAACCCTGCTGCTGTTTGTTTTGTTTGGATATTGGCAAAGTTTGAAGCATGCTTTTTCTTCCTGCTTTCATAACTATTTCAATAAAGTGCAGACAAAATTAACTAAGAATTACTCTGTCCCCGTTCGTAAGTGAAAACAGGCATCTCTAAATGCTCTGTCTATTGTTAAGGTATGCACTGTATTAGCATAGTATAGAATATTTTGTTCCTGCCGTGGAACTATTTTTTGCAACCTTCTTTTTGGGGAGTAGAACATGGAAGACTGGTTTTAGGTTTTTCTTTAGGAGAAAGAACTTTGCTTTAGAAAGAACAATTGAAGTAAGTGCAACAAGGCTTTGAAGGTAGCATATGCATGGTCTGATGTCTAAAGAACTCCAAAGTAAGAGTGTTTTGTCAGCCTCATCCACTCTTTTTTCAGTTTTTCCTCCCTCTGTCCTAGTGCATCCTTACATGAAATCACTGCTCTTACCAAAGGGCAAAAATCAGTCTACACCACATACTGACAGAACCTGAGAGCCTATCAAGCAAAGTATGAAAAACTTCCTTATTTAGCCTGTGGCATGGTGTCTTCACAATGTTTTTCATTTGTCTTCATACTCTCAATGTCTAATTACTCTGAGCTGCTCCCTTTTTGCACTAACAGTGTGTTAAATGTGCTGCTTTGCATTACCAGTACCTCAGATAAGTTTCTTTCAACTTCATCCAGAGCTGTGGATTGGCAGTTGAGGTATATCACTGCTTAAAACTTTTTGAGGATGAAGCTGTCAGTTGAATAAGAAGCCATTACCTTGAGCCTTACCTTAATGGGGTATCTTCCTGTGTGTCTCAAGATGGTGAGTCATCTCACGAGCTTGAAGACGCTATCTTTTAAACCGTAGACTCTTGTTTCACTACTTCTGATATCTTTGGAATTTCAGGCGTTATTTTTGTCTGACTTTTCTCTCAGTATTTTATTTCTTTACTCATCACTATTCCATCTGTCACCTTATACTTTGGACTCTTTTGCAAGAGTTGCACGTTTTATTTTCATTATTGTAGTAAGAGTATATAACAACAAGGTACGTTCACTGCAACTGCAGGAGCCTAGTCTTAAACCAGATGCTGTGCTGGAATGGTGCAGTGGAGAATCAGGCCCAAAATAACGATTGCTTTTAATTTATTGTAAACATGGGATTTTTTTTTCCAAGCAGCAATTTTTTTGGATGAAAAGTACCCAGAATGTCTGAATTGACTCTAACATTACAGCCATCCAAAACATTCATAATAAAATCCAAACCAGCTCAAACGTACTTGGTTTTTAGTGTTTCATTATAAACCCTTAACTCAGCCAAGGTTAGCAACCCTCTGAAAACCTGGCCAGAACCGTGAGGGAACCTAAGAATGAGAGAATCTAGGTCAGTTTATTCTTTGTGGATGGAAACATGTAAAACTTGACGGTTTTACATGGTTTCGGCTTTTTAGCCAGGTAAAAATTCAAAGTTGCATTAAGCTCCAGTGAGCAGTACAGCTAAAATAAGTGGCCTCCTTCCTACATTGTGCTTGTATGGTCCTATCGCCTTGTCTGGGCTGATTCAGGTTCCAGTGCCTTGCATTGGGTCCGTGAAGACGAGGAGGATGCTCATTGCTAATCTTCTCTGTGGCACAAAAGACATTTGTAATTGTAGTTTTTATTTGGCATTTTTGGCATTATTTCAGAGCACAGGGCAAAGAGGAGAGAGAACTAAGGGCAGATTGTCCAGGAGAGGACCATGGGCTGACCCTCCCGCTGGCAGTGCTGTCTGCTGCAGAATGTGTACTCCAGCGTCACAAGACATGGGAGGACAACACTTCTTGGAGCCATAACCATGACTATATAAGCAGAGTGCACTAGCCAGGCACAAGAGAAAAAGAATTTTCTGTCTCCAGCACAGAGTGCTCGTTTATGCCCAGCCTGGGCATGTTTCTGGTGGGTCTGAGGAAGAGGGGAAGAATGTTTCCAAGTATGTACGCTTAGCTGTGATCGGGGGAAAGGGCTGTTCCCAGCTGAGGTAGTAGAACGTTTGATGTCATAAAGCATAAAATTTGGTAGTGTTTCTTGTTGTCTTCATATTTAAGTATTAGGAATGCATTAATGGGTAGGCAAGTTCATTCCCAGAAGGACTAAACTTTGGTGATATAGGGCCCCTTTAGTGCTGACAGCCTGTTGCTGGTTCAAAGGCTAATCAAAGCTGAAACAAGCCTAGTGTGGAGAATACAGGTGGAAAGGTTGCTGCCCACATCTTCCCTCATACCTGTTTGTTCCTCTCCTGTGTGAATAGGATGTCGCAGAATTTCTAAATGCAATGGGTGTTCCTATGTGGGTACCCATTGGTTCTCTTCACTGGTCTTCTAGAAACATAGTAGGCTGTGTCGTGTGGCCTTCTGTGCAGAGAGATCTTTTGTGGCAACGTCATAATAATAACTGATAAATCTTTACTTTTAATGGCTTCCATTGTAGCTGCACTGTAGCTGGAAGAACCTAGGAAGTTTCACAACAACAAAAATCATTATTATGAAAGTGGTCTTTCAGTGGAATCTGGACTTAAAACCATCCCATATCATAAATCACCAGGCTAGTAGACAATTCAAAGTATCAATTATGTCCAGAATTATTTTGGGTACTGTGACATTATTAGTGCTAAAATTGCTCTATTGCCTCACCCAGCAGAAACTCTCAACAGTTTTTTTGTTGTTGTTGTTCATTTGTTTTGTGTGTTTGAGGGGGTGTTAGGTTTATTTGAGGGTTTTTTGGTACATTTGAAGCAAAGTCATCTTCAGTGCTTGTGTTAGCAGTAGTTGTTTGCAGACTCATAGGACAAAATGAGCATCTGGATAGAAATGTACAATGTGAAAATGAAGTGTGATTACAAGATACCCTGGGAAAATAATTTATCAGATTAATAGAAATATTCTTCATAATTAGAATGGTGGGTTTACTCTTCTCACAAATATAGTGGAAGAGAGAGAGTATTAGAAAAGCAAAGTGTAAGAAATGAAAAGTCATTGAAACAGAAGTTGGTATTTCTGATCTGGTTCTCAGTATTTTAGGAGCTCCTGTGTAACTGTAGGAATGGACAGAACACAAACTTGTTTCTGTAGGCATATTATGAAGAGAAGAATATACTCAATCAGCTTTGCTTGAGTGCTATTTCCAACTTAAAGCATCTATCCACAGAATAAAGTTCTGCTTGGTGAGGATTAGAATTATTTTAACAAGGCCATTTACATCTGATTAGGATTGATGTATAAGGCAAAAATACAAGAAAAAGAGGTGGTGAAGAGACTAAATAACCAAGTACTCCTGTCCTGACCTTACCTTCAGAAAAAAAAGGAACAGAGCTGATTTTCTTTCAGACCCTTCATTTTATTTTTGTTTCTTCTGAGAGATTGCTATTTTATAGAGGTGGATGCCAGATCTGTAGCTTGCAGTCAGCCTCCAGGTTGCTCAAGCTGTGAAGGTGTGGACAGAGAGTGGACTCTCAAGTCTTCTGAGGTGTCCCAGCCTGCCTTTTACAGAGGCCCCCAGCTCTTCACGCAACCCAAGAAGCAGAATTTCTTCTTGTGCCAGCAGAGCCTGGTAAGCGTGCCTACTGATCCCCTTTGGAGCCCACCTGCTGGCCTGGCCGTGCCCCGTCAAGCACGTACAGCTTTTACATCGCAGCAAAAGCGCGTTACTTCTGTGCCGGGTACACTGGGTTGCACAGGAGCCGGGACTGGCGGTTGTGCACACAGGTCTTGAGAGTCACTGGAAGAGACTGAGTGGGCGGAAAGTTGGGTAATTCAGCTTTAACATCAAACTGGTAGTATCGCTGCTGAAGGCTGTGAGTGTGGGACGGTACCCTGAAGTGAAAGAAACTTTGCTGCAAGTTCTTTCCGTGCTGTCTGGATCATTGTTATGCATTATAAACATGCTTTTCGCCTTCAAATACACATATGAAGAAGTGAATGTGAATTCCCATATGAAGAAAGGAAGCTTCCCGTTTACGCTTTAGCTAGTGATCCTAATTTTCCTGAAATGCATATAAAAAAACTCCCTGGGAGCTGGAGAATATGTTTTGTTTAAACTGTTTTTTGCTCCATGTCTTGTTTTTGATGGGGGAGGGGGTGCTGTTGGCATTCAAGTACTATTGGCTCCCTCTTGTGGCTAACTTTAAAAAAAAAAAACCACACCTAAATAAAAATACATCGATGTTAGTTCTAGTATTGGGGTAATTTTACTGTGCAGGTTTTAATGCCTCTAAGAGACAGTGTGTTTTCTGTATCTAAAACCTTTCTACATGCTTCCCCAGCATGTCCTCTAAATATTTAACATGGAGAGGGGAGACGGAATATAATAAAAGGCTGCAATGAAGTGGTAACAACTTATTTCAGGTACAGGGTGGTCATTTGTATTTGGGCAGGTTTCAATGCAGGCAATTTTTCTTGCTAATGTAGATTCCGTAATCTAGGATATTCTGCCATCTGATCTCTGTTGTTAAAGGCTTAATTTTTGCCAAGTGCCTCTTAGTGGCCTGGCACATTTTTTATTCCATCACAGCAACATGGGAATCTTTGCTCTTGCTAGCACATGTTCTCCAGACTGTTCCAAGGCACTTTTTTCACATGTCATTAAATTACATCATCAGATATTTAATGAATAGATTACACTGCCTTTGTTCTTAAAACGAAAGATTAAAACCACTTTGTTCATCTGGTTTTAGAAGCAATTGTCCCCATGACTAAAGAACTTGTACGCTTAGAGTTGTTAAATGAAAAGTTACATTAGTTGTTACAGGGCTTTTCCTTTTTTTTTCTGTATGCCAGTTAAGATATATTTAAGTAGTATGAAAAGAACCATTTTTTTTCCTGTTGTCTTTGGGACTTGTTTAAAATACAGAAGACAAAATATTTAGTAGAACTCTTAACTGGAGCCACTGCATTTAGCATCGTTTAACTGGAGGCTTGATCATAGAAATATTGAATTGAAAACATGGCGGCCTTGGTCCTCATTCATCTCAGATCTGGTGATCAACAGGCATACGGATCTTTCTTAGGGCCACCCATTATTTTAGTTTTAGTCTGGAGCCCGCCCGCCGAAGTTCCCTTGTTGCGTTCCACCGGAGTGCCTCTGAAGTACTGCCTGCAGGTTGCTGCTTACATTTGATCCAGTCGGTGACTGCTACCAATCTGGCTGGTTCTGAAATGTGTTTGAAACACCTGGTCCCCTGAAGCACATCCAAAGCTGGTGGGAACTACAGAGGAGAGGGAAGCTGGGAGCAGACATTTACGCCTCTCACATACTAAGGTATTCTGCTGTTCTGTATCACACGCGCCATACCACTGCGTGGCTTGGACGGCCCCGGGACATGTCTTTAGATACCAACATCAAAACCTGTACAGCTTAGGCAGCAGGGCACTCAAATGCAGTAAAAGTTTTTAATCAGCTTTTACTTTGATTTTTTTTCACAACTCAGTAGTAGCACCAAGGAAGTAACATCACCTCAGTTGCTTTAACACCTTGGGTTTTGCCTCCCTGTCAGCTGAGTTAGGGATCCAGCTGAAAATCTTCCATCTCCTTCCAGCTGGCCAGCGCCTGCCTGGAGCAGAACCGCAGGCCTGTCGATTGACTGATTTCGGAAACTATTGATTCTCCAGGGGCTGTAGGAGACAACCGCTTCATGATTTTAAAGGATTTTGGATGTGCATTTATTTGCAAAAGGCCCAGTTGTTTAACCCCTAGAACCCATACTCAGACCTATTTCAGCTTCTGATAATGCACAGACGTACGGTGTAAGTGCGAGTAGACGCACCAAGATGAGTAGCAGTATTTATTGCCGCTGCTTAATGAGCCGTGGGACCTCCTTACACTGGCAGGGAGCAAACCACGTGCTCCTCTAAAGATGCTGATACTCCCCAACCTCTCACTTTGATTTGGGAAGAGAATGAAAATAAGTTTCTAACAACACTGGAAAATGTACTTCTAACCATATTTACCACCCACAAAATAGTATTTGTTTTGAAATATCTTTATGGCTTTTGTTGTTCTATGCTCTATTATGTTATCAAAATCAGAATTAAGCTTATAAAAACCTCTTCAGACACCTTTCTTTAGAGAATATTTTTACATTTTGTTAAATATAAAATGAAGCTGTAGTTTAAACTCTTAAAAACTTGTCATTGTTTTACCACATGTTTTTCAGAGACATGGAGTTTCTGTATTTTACAGTATTTCAAAGACACTGGGATTAAAAAAAAAATAGCACCATTGTATTTTCAAAGGATAGGTGTTTATGCCTGGCTTCTAAGGAAAATCTAAATATACATATATACAAAGTAAACTCTGACTCATCATGCAGGCTTTTGATAATGTAATGCTAGACAAGCCATTTAAATGCCAAGCCAAGTTACAAAGTGGGCTTTGTCAGATCTGGATTAGAATAAATGTTTCTGGCTTTTTGCTGATTATACAATCAAAGTAAATTCTGAAGCCTTTGACCTTGGTTAATGATTTTCTTATGTCAGTAATTTCTCAATGTAGCAGTCTGTTGGGCAATAATAGGGAAACATCTATTGTGCTCTCCATATTTTTGGTTTTCATGGCACAATGTTTTTTTTCTCACATGGCTCAACAGAATCACATACTGTCTCACACTTTGGCATGTGTAAGTGCTGTGGTAAAGGAACAGTCTAGGTTTTAACAGCATGTATATTTTTATATTACGAGCTGCAATGCATATGTCTTAATTTCATGAATCAGACTATGTTGTTTCTTTTTTCTTGCTCCTTTGTAAAACTTTTACATCATTCTGAAAGCAATCAATTAAAGAACTCCTCTCCCTTTTGAAAACAGGCTTGTGCTGTACAGATTTATTTGATACAGAACACAGCTTTTGGAGCTATTGGACATATAATCAGCAGGGATATGTTTCCCCCAGCTCTTTCCTGAGCAGAAACTTGCCAGATTATTTCATCGGGGTTTTTTGGTGATTTTTTTTTTTTTTGGGGGGGGGGGGGGGGGTTGGTCTGTATTCTTCAAACTGTCCATTGGATTCTGAATAGGTGAAGTAATTTCCACATACATATGGTTCATGCCTTCATACATGTGCCTGCTTTTCCCTTCTGGATTCCTATAAGTAAATTAACAAATGAGGCCGTAAACCAATAACTAGCCAGCAGTATGCTCAGACTCTCTGGTCTCTTCCAGACTCCTCCTGCTTTGCTCTGTTGGTGGCATCAGGCTGTGCTCCACGTTGTGCTGGCAGGGAGCTGGCTTCGCAGGACTCCTTCTGGCTTTGCACGACGCCGGTGGAGTCTCCTTTTAGCTTTTCTAACTATGCATGCCTTCAACGACAGCCAGGCCTTGCCAAGTGATGGTATCCTTTCTTGTACTTGAGCAAAGCAGCTCCCCAGATTGGGAAGGGGTACCAAGCTGGGTACTTTGCCCAGGTGTCAGGAAGAATGCAGATAGCAGCTACATCTGGGTGGTCTCCTCAGTGTGGTTCCTGCCCTGGGTGGGCACCAGGTCTCAGGGGAAGGTGGGAGGAGCCTGCAGCCCATCTGAGAATGTGCATGTGGCAAAGCAGGACGTTCATCATCTTCACTTTTCTTCCCCAGGCTCCTTTCTGTTATAAGTAAAAAATTTCCATTGAGATAGCTTGATGTCTTGGGTACTGTTATTAATAAATTTGTTGCTGTAAAGGAAGTCCACCAATTAGATGACGTGGACCTTTGCAGAGCTCAGTCAGGGGTAACGTCCTCCTTTTGTGAACAGCTCTCCAGCATGTCGGTGAGCTCTCTGATTTTTGCGAATGTGTTCTTTTAAGATTTAACGAGACTGATGAGGTGCCATATGACAACTGCTTCATTTCAGCAGTTGCTAGCCATAGGCACAGGAGTTTCTGCATTTGCTCTGAGACTTTATTTTCCCATTGAGCTTGAAACAGGTTTCAGCTGTTGATAGTGCCTCTGAGCCATCTATTATACCTGTGAGTATAATGCCTAGCAATTTCCCCTCTGGTGAGGACATATTTGAAGCAAGAAGTGCTTTTGGTGGGTGACAGGGCTAAGGGAGGCCAGCCCTGTGGCAGCGGGCTGTCCCAGGAGCTGCTGGCTCGCAGCCGGCCAGTCCCTAGGCAAGTCTTTTAGCAGCAGCGTGGTTGCCCTCCCCGCTGGAGGCTGTGGTAAGGTGGCTCATGTGCCACACACATGTCATGGCATCTCAGGCTGTGGAGGAGGGAGGCCCGTTGGAGGAGAAGATCAAACCAGAAGAGCAGACTCCTTTTCTGTGGGTTAGTCACCAGATGGTGATGTTGCATGACACTGGGTGAGTGCAGGGTAGCTGAGCAGCCAAAGTTCCTCAGATGCTCCAGAGCAGCAGCTTTGCACTCACAGAGGAGAAGGCAGCACTTTTCAAGAGCAGGTGAGAGATGCTGGCTGCAGAATATCTGTGTTGGAGATGTGTTAGTTCCCGGAACCAAAGGCTCCAGATATTACTGAACTATAATGTGAACTAAATGGTACTCATTCTTCTTTTTGGAAAAGTTAGTAAACTAGATTTAATGATATGGGAGATGCCCTCCTCGTATACTAGCTCTTGCATTAGGCGGTTGAATAATAAGGTAATATATTGGTTTTTGGTTTTTTTTTCCCTCTTCATCTCTCTCTCTCCTTCTTTGTAGTTACTCAGGGATATTGCTCAAGTGGTTGCAAAAATGGTGGCAGAATAATTTTTCTTAAAAAGTTGAAACTAAATTTCAGTATAATGGCAATTATTTCCAGACCTAAATGCTGGTGATTCTAAAAGAAGAATAATATCTTTGAAGAAGTTGCAAAATATCTTTCAAGTTTCTATGAATTTAGTCATTTCTCACACCAGAAGGGACTGTCATGAGTGCGTTTTACTTCCCGCATGGACAGGAGCCACAGACCTTTCCTTCCTTATATAACAATATGCCTTTTTTAGAACTCTAAAAATCAGCTAAAAAATGAGTAGAGGGAATCCATCTCATAAGTTGTTCCAGAGCTTCATTGGACTTGGGTTTTTTTAAAAATAATGATCTTATTTCCAATAAGAATGTCTGTTACAATTTCCAAATGTTATATATAATTATATGTTTCATATCCGAAGTTGAGTGGTCCTCTATCAAATCTGCCTTTTCCTACTGGCACTTACAAACGGTTATCCTGGACCTTCTCTGTAAGATAAATATTTTGAGCTGCTTGAATTTTCTAGTCTGATGAAATATGTTTTAGTCATTCCTGTGGCCCTTATTGATCTCTCTCCAATTTTTCCATACTATATGTGTTGTGGACAGCAGAACAGTGTGGTATGCCCGCAGAGGTTACGTTAGTGCCAACAGAGACAGGGTTATCTTCCTGCTTGGTATTTCTTTATCCGCACACCAAACCACATCTCTGTTGTGGTTACTCATGGAAGATAATAATATTGGATTATATACTTTTTCCACAGAACAGGGGGATAAAAATCTAGTACATTTGCAATTGCATTCTGGTTGAGCAGCAGATCCCCTGAAATGGAGTCTGTAAAAGATGCTTATCTTGTATGTATCATGGAAGGATATGTGTAGGGCTTCCTTACCAGCTTGTATCCCATGGGCATCCCAAGAAGAGTATTAGGATATATAAGAGGTAATGTAGCTTGAATCTTTATGAGGACCACTTGCAACAGCTGATACCTTGTCTGATGACAGAGACTGGGAACTTTCAGAATTAAAATCAGTATTTTTCCTGCACTGAGGAGATGGATTCTGAGATGAGCTGTGGAGGTTGTCTGTGGAGATGGGGAAATGTAGAGGGTTTAAAAAAATAAAATCACCCCCTCAAAAAAACCAAACGAAAACAAACAAACCACCACCACAGCAACAAAGAAACCTGATTACATCCCACCTTGAATGTTGAAGCGTATGCTGGTATATGTGATGCTTCCATTTCCCATCTGAAGGCAACTGCAGGCAGCACTTAATTTCCCTGATGGCTTTTTTGAAAAGTTGTTGGGTTTGATCGACTGGAACAGACAGTGTCTTGGCACTCACCGGTATCTGTATTGCAAGGTCTCCAGAACAGAGGTGAACCTAACAGCAGAGCAAAGGTGCCTGAGCTGGATCAGTGGCAGCACCTTGACAGTATCTCACTTGGGCCCAGAAGGACCTGCAGCACCTGAGAAATGGGTTATATTAGATTTGCTAGGTTGGAACTGCCTCTTTTGCTGTCACAGTACAATCCATTGTCTTCTGGGGTATGTGGATACTACCTCAGTGCATAGGCATCTAAAAATGTAGAAATTCTGAGCTTAATAAGTAAATAGATGCTTGGAGCACAACAGAACAAGAGAAGACCTGAATGAGGGAGAGAGAATTGACAGAATATGTGAAATTTTTCAGTCTTTAAACCACCAAATTGGTTTTTTTTAATGTTAAATGAAACCAAGAAACTACATAATACACTTTTAAAAAATAAAAATAAAAAAATATTTATTGCATTTTTTTGATAAGCCATGTCTTCCTAAGGGATTTAAAATCTTTCTTACCGCAGACTTATTTGACAGTTCAGTCACAATTTGGCCATGGTCTGATCAGTACGGTTAGCCAAGAGCATCACCAGCCTGGAGGACATTGTTGATATTTGATGACTTAATAAACAGTCTGGGGGCTGTGAAAGGAAATATAAACAATAGAGAAGTTTTTAGTGTAAATACAAGCACAAAAAATAACTCACATTCCTTTAAGACCTTGTGCAGGATGAATCATTAGCATTGCTTAAGTAAATCACATGGAGTCGAGGAGAGCCTGCCTGGCAGCGTTACATGATTAGGGATGGAAAACAATTAGAAATGACTGTTAGCAGATGAAGGTAGGGATGATGCTGCCTTGGAGGGCAACACTGAGCTGCGTATTCCTGATGCAGCTTTGGCAGCACCCCACTTTGCTGCGGGCAGTGTGCTTCGAGTTTCACAGGCAGGATTTGTGAGGAGAGGTAATTTATTTTTTGGACCAAATAATATAATATTAATGGGTGGGGGGGAATCCAAGTTTTTGGACGCACAAGCTGTTCTGTAGATCCAAAATAGCTGCAGCAGTCTTCACAGCTCGTTAGCAGTTTAACAACTGTTTGGAGCGTAGATAGGCGGTGTTGGTCCAGCCACCTGACAGCAGAAGAGGTGGGTGACTATGAAGCAGGAGGAAAGGTGGACAAATGCTGGGCTGTTATGGAAAACGGCATGACGTGGAAATTATACTGCCTATGGATTGTGGAGAAGGTGTCAGGGAGGAGGGAGGGGAGTTGGAAATATCTTAAGACCAGTATATTCCTGTTGAGCCTGTAATTTTGTTTATTTTATGTTTTGGGGTCCAGCAGAACCTATATGATTTTTTTGTTTCCAGATTCTCTTCTGAAGGGATCTCATATATTTCTTTAAAGAATCCAGACTGAGCAAATACAGGGCTGTTTTGGAGGGTTTTTTGGTTTTCTTTTTTTTACTCTGGTAACTGGATATTTCTGGCTTTTATCAACTCTGAGTTCATTCAGACATCCACTGGCTGCGGTTTCTTACCCACACAGTTTCCCTGAGGGCATTTTGTCTACCAGATGACACATATTGCTTATTGGGAGGCACAAGCCTCTGCTCCTGTCATGTTGCTGATTGTGTTGCAAGGGGAATTTACTGCCGTGGTTGTGGAAATATGTTGGAAAAACATGTCAGCCCAAACTGTTCAGTTCCTTTTGGCACGTATAATTGAAAAGCATTAATACAGTTCTGATATTGTATGAATTTAGCAAATTGAAGGCTTGTTTAAAAGTGTAATTAGAGACAGGAGAAGGTTTCTAGGGAAACCTTTCTTTGAGACCAGTATGGGTTTTGGTTGCAGTTGAACTTAGCTGAAGCAAACTGGCAGTACATCACCACTTTGCAAGTCAGGGGTGAAATGTTCAGTCTGCTGCTTCTTGGCCATCACCTCCTTTGAGTTATCCAGCAGACTGTGCAGGGATTGTACCTGTACTTTGGCAAGCAAAACATTTAAACTCTATCTTATTCTTTCATGTTAGGTTCATGTGAATATGACCAGAAACTTGTCCCTGTGTTATATTAAATTTTTGTAAGGTGAGCTCCAAACATTTGTCTTAAGAACAAAGTCTTCCTTGTTCATTAGGTCTTCACGTTCTTAAGACATAAATTAATGTCTTGTGAACTAACTTGACTGATACAATGTTATCACACTATGGAGATGAAAACAAAGCCAGCAATCCCACTTCTGTGCTATAGACAGAATATTATTACTGTATTATAAATTGTATTATTAAATTATATTATTTAGCATATTCTGTTTTCTCTTATATTCTATTCAGTTATAGAATAGAGGGGGGCTTCATCCAGCCACTGCCAGCTGAGGAGCTCCCTGCTATGATAGCTTTTACTCATCTAGCAGTCGATTGCTATTTCAGCCAGTGACTACAGAAGTGTGAATGTCAAATGCACAAGGAGCAGAAGTCAATGGTGCGAGTGTCGTGTGGTACCTCTGTGTAACGCTACGCAAATGGCTGCACCCTGCCATTCCATGGGAAAAACAGTAACGATGACCTGAGCATTTCCCATTGCCACAGAACTACTGTAGATATTGCGCTTCATGTATTTGTTTGTTAGAAGGAAATGAATATGCATCATCTTATTAACAGGCTTTTGGTTTTAAGTGTTTGGGAAGGTGATACATGAAATGAATGTTGCTGAATCAGATACTTACATGCATCCTCTAACTAGCAGGAGTGTGACTTAGGCACAGACCAAAGGTCCCAAACTAGGCCAAGTAGGCCATAAAAAAAAATAGCAAGTGCTACGTAGTCCCTTTTCTTCCTTCTTTTGGGGAACAGGAAGGTAAATGATAACTATTTGTGATAAATAGGCAAGCTAGGACCTTTGTTTTATGAAGCACCATTTCAGATATCCCCTAAGAGTGATCAACATGTGACTTACCTCTTATAAAGAGTAGGAGCTAATATGGCCTGGGTGGGTTGTGCCTTGCGCTGTACTCTAGGCAGAAGGGTAATAGAGCACTTGGGTGACAGGTTTGTAGCCCCCAGATTTGCACAGGAGTAGTTCACTTGTTTGATGGTGTTGAGGGTGGCACATCCACTTTTTGTCTCCTTCTTTTTGACCTGATCATGCTGTACATCAAGTCAGTTGGTTATATTGACCAAGAGAAATTTTGCAAGGAGAACGAATGCAACAGAGCCTTCTTCACAGCATTAAACAAGAAAGCCTAACTGGTTACAATGGGTGCTGCTTTGTTGGCCATAATCCTTTAAGAAAGGCTGGTGAGATGCCCAGTCAGTAGCAGGATAAAATATGATTTGATGTCTTAAAGCCCCTCTCAGAGTTGAAAGAGTTTGTGATAAAATGTAGTTTGGTACATCCAGTGCCTTAGGGGGTGCCAGTCTTTGGGTCTACTTTCCTGGGACTCCCAACATTTCGCCCTATTTTCTCATTACATTGACCAAGGTGTTTGGCAATCCTTGATCTTGGGGTAAGTTTTGCACTGAATATAAGCCTGGTTTCAGTTACAGCATTAAATAAATGTGTCTCTGTTATCTGCTTATGTGTCCAATCCAAAAAGTTCATACAATGGACCCATTTATAGGGCAGTAAAGATTATTTGGAAATAATGTGAAGCTTCATTCTGGAACCCATCCAGCAGTGTAGAACATGTGCTTGCTAAATAAGGCTGGATTTAAGCATTATGTGCTTAGCTTTTTATGCATGTTTTCTCTTTTAATTCTACTGAAGCAACTGGGATTTTATATACTATGTTTCAAGAAATAGAATAAAAAAATTAGGATATAATTTGAATTCTATTGTAAACCATGTAATTTTCTTTGCAGTCACATTCAGCATGGGAGTGTATTTTTTACTAAACTGAGGAGGCGGCATGAGGGGAGAAGACTTTATAAAGATTTAAAAAAGGCGGCAGTCATGGTTGCTTCTAACAGTCATCTAAACTCACTAAACAATTGAATTCATCTGTGAGTAGCAAGGATAATGTCTGGAGTAGTTATATGGCAACAGCATGAGTACTTAGGCATTTCTCCCTGTGGATACATTGCAATGGTTCTATACTATTCATTTAAAAGACATTTGCTTGGGAACAAAAGTATATTATTTCATATATCTTACAAGCCTGCAGAGGCGGAGAGTGGTTCAGAACCTATACCTTCATCTCTTTCCCAATGTCTGGATATTCTGTTTTTGAAAGCAAAGGCTAAGCACTGGAAATCTTTTGCCAGATGTCTGTTAGTACCTTCATGTTACAGTTTCATTGTCATGAAGTTAGCTTTCCATAGGTCTCTTCAATTAGTTGATTTGTGGGTCTGGTCTTGTGTCCTTTTTCATTCTTGCTGCATATATCCCAGCTGCAACATGCCTCACTAGTGATGAAGGCACAGTGGCTGTCATACCTTGCTTGAGCTCATGACAGCAGTTACAGATCATGTCTCTCTGCAGCAAACCTTTGGTTGCATTGTGGCACCTGGCAGAAAATTCCCCAGTTTGCGAGATGATGCGGAGCGTTACATCGATTGACACTTCAAAGGGCTGCTTTTGGCCTCTTAAAACTGGCCTCATTTTTGCTGCAGCACAGCACATCCCACCTGGGGTTCACTGATCCATTTCTTCTGGCGTGCAAGAGAAGAGACTGTGGTGCTGCCTTCCCAAAACGTGAGCTAGAGCCAAACTTCTGAGCGGCGGGACTCAGCTGTTTGAGTCATGCAGCGCTGTGACACAATGGGATGCTCTTACAACTGGAGCATTTCGGCAATCCAGCGAATGATGCGACTCCACGTGGAGCTCAACTCCAGTTGACAGGGTGGAAATTCCTGCGTCTGGCTTGGCGCTGAAGAAAATATATCTTGTAACTCCGTCCTGTGGTGTGACAGGTTTGCAGTATCCAGAAGAGCAGAAACAAGCTGTTAATCAAGGGCAGCTGCTATTTTGGTCCTTGAACTAAGAAAGTGTTCTGTGAGTAGTGAGAAATCCTCTGGAACATTTCACCTTGTCTGTCCCTCAGAGCTTGCATCAAATTCTGCAGAGTTGCGTTCTGTAAGAATAATTGCTTTCTGTTCCTTAATGCTTCTGATTTTGGAGAACCTTTCTGTCCCTATGTGTGCCAAAGTAATGCCGTTGTAGTTTCTTCAGCTTGGCGTATGGTTTCTCTACTCTGAGTAATCTTAAGAGAATGTGGAAACCTGTGAGCCTGTTAAATTATTGGAAGCACTGGAAACATACGCCCAAGTCGTCCAGAATCTCAGGTAATGGAGTGGAGGAATTTCTCAAGAACTGGTCATGTTTTTCTTTCCAGAGAGCATGAAAGGGCTGATTTGTGCCCATGGATGATGTAGTATAGTTCGGAGATAAGCCCATCAATACATTACTTTGTGTGCAAGTTTTATCCGTTTTTACAACTACAGTAGCTTTTGGATAAGGAGGATGCAGTTGATTTGCATTTTTTCCCCTTTAGAGGTACAATATTCATTACAAGTAATTAATTTTTCAATAGCTGCTATACCTGGCTGAAATGTACACAAAAGGATAATTTTATGACATTATAAAAATGTACGTATTTTATAGCCACCATACATCTTTGCAAATAAATTAAATTAGAATTTCCACAGGATAGGTACTGAATTTAGGGCAGGCTCTTGGGTTGCAGCTACACCAACGTCAATCTGTAGGAATCTTTTTCAACATTATCAGATGCGATGGTGAGACAAAAGTGCAGAAGATTCAATAATAACAAAGTTATGTTCCCAGGAAGATTCTTGCCCTTCATTATTTCATGACAATCCATAGGACTGCAAAGATTAACCTTGCATATAACAGCTTTTATTTCCCTTCAAATATTTCTGAATCTTAACCATGCAGAACCCAAGCATCTCTTTTCTTGTGCTGTGCATGCAGTGCTTATGTTCAATCGGGACTCTGCAGGGGCAGGGGTGTTCTTTTTGCTTGTACAGCAAAGCTGACTTCAAACTACATTTGTGGACCACAAATTGCTGTTTTTCGTGACACTCTTCAGCTACACAAAGTTGCAGTTGAAAGTCAACTTTGGGTTTTTTTCATGGTCTGGTGGAAATGTTCCAATGGTAGACCAGATTATGCTTGCATCTTCATTCTCTTTCTTATGCCCCATTACAGAAGCTCAAGCAATGCTTTATGGCAAGTCTGGGTGTAGTCACTCAAACTGAGCATTCAGAACTGGTGGCTCCCAAAAACCTGAGCACTTGCACTAAGTATGGAAAGCTTGGCTCCACGCAGAGTTTCCAAATGGGCGAGAGCTCTTCCATGTGTTCTTGAGAAATAGATGTAAATAGCACCCCTGAAAAAGTTAATGATGCGCTAACCTAGCATATAAAGTTTGTGGAGTTGCCTTTAAATATGCTAAAGACATTATGGGTTGAGAAAGAAATTAGTGTCTGGCAAATTATATGTTTGCATGTAAAGAACAATAGTGTCTTAAAACAGAAAGTAGACTTATGGGAAAATCCAGGCTGTGCACATTTGTGCTGCAAATGCTGTGATGAGGGCAGAGTGAAAATGCCCTAGAGCATTTCTGGAAACTTCAAATGGAAAGATTAGGAGTAAGTGCAGAGCATGATAGTGCGTAGGAGTACAGTGTTATGGAGACTTAAACTGAACAAACAAATATGGAGTCCTATGATTAGTTTGTATCACAATTATTTTCTTGTTGTCATTAGACAGAATTTGGGCCAAATTATCACCGTGGAGTTGTGTGACTCTGAAATTGCTGCTAACCCAAGTTTCAGAATGGCTTTCTGGACAAATTCTAGTCTTTCACCTCTTACGTTAGTATCTCTGCTTCTCAGATATGGAATCTTGCAGTAACCAAAGGGGAATGCTTTTCTTGGTCAAGAAAAATTTTCCTGGAACTGAGGAGAGTAAGGGCATCAATCCAGTTTCCAGCAGAATCTGACACTTTCATTGGCATTTTTTATCTTATTTAGGGCATGAAATATTCCAAGAAGCAATTGCACTAACTGATTAAAAATTGAAAATGAAACACCTGATTTTGGTGCTAGGATCTGATTAAGAGTTATTGGTCTTATAATAAAGTTTACTGTTTGAGAGATGCTATTAAAGGTAAAATTGAATTTTCACCATAAAGTTTATATGATCGTGTTTATTAACATTGCATTCCCTAGAGTCACTTACATTTTGTTTAAGTAAAATACATAAAAAGTTAAATACTGGTCTGGCTAGGTTAAGGTGGTTATAACGTTAAGGTCCTTTCCTTTCCTCATTACATTTTTATGAAGATCAAAAGTTTCTGTACCGAAGTGAAGGTCTACGTTCAGGAAAACTTTGTAGGCACATCAAATCAGAGTCAAAATGGAATAGTTTTACCACTCTAACACAAGCAATGTTTTCAGAACACTCTGTAGTGTGAATGTAAACTTCAGAAATTTGGAAGAAGTTGCAAGTATAAATATTGAGATCTAGATTAAAACATGTTTTATGTGGACATTGAGTGGGTCTTGTGCAAATATATAAAATAAAAAAACTTATTAAATATTTCTAAGTAATTTTAGCCTATCACATAAAGATTGAGTCTGAATTCTCTGAAAATAAATCACATAAACCAACACAATAATGTCTAAATTTTGAGCTGTTGATAAGTTTGTGAGCTTCTCCTTCTAAGTCCCTGATTTTTGTACTTAAAAAAAAGGAACAAATTCAATTTTAAATTCTTTGCTGTCCTCAGCCTTAAATTATTGATTCTTTTATATTTACAGTTTTTAATATAATATGACTTCATAAATAAACCATTTTTTTCTTTTCCTGTAGACAGTATCAAAGGCACTGTGTTTGACATTGCATTGTGCTTTCCCTCCAGCTACACAGAAGAGGTTTGCATGCAACAAATGCAAATTCACAGGCAAAGTGAAATTTTTGATGCCAAAAACTAGAACTCTAAGCCTGTCTTTTTAAAGACATATTTTAATAAAAAGCGTGCTGACTAAAACTGGTGTACGGCATCATCTCTTCCTGCTACGAGAAGAGGCACATGGGAGAGTCCAACTCCAAGAGCTTGCATGCCATTGTGTGGAGTGATTTGGTTAGATACAGCTATTTGAATCGAGCACTTTAGACCACACACCTTTTGACTTTGTTTTACTTCTCTTTGCTTCTGACAAGGAAAAGGTTTTCCAGGCTGAGGGTGTTTTAAGGAGGCTTCCCCCCCCCCCCCCCCCCCCCCCCCCCCCCNGGCATCCCCCCCCCCCCCCCCCCCCCCCCTTTTAGAACTGGTTTGCAATTTGACTCAACCCATTCCAGGGTTTGTAGAGCTGTTACCAATGTTTATTGCTTAAGCTGAGATAGCGTCTGCTTTTTTCTTTAGTAATTTTGCTTCTGCAGTCAGTTCTGTACTCTTTCCTTCCTGAATGTGCAAAGGTGATGGAGGCTGTAAAAAGCCCATTAGAGTGTAAAGGAGTGGGAACATAAAACAGCGCTACGGATCTCCTTTGGACCTTTGTTACCTATTTCTATGTTTCTATGATGGAGAGTAACAAGTTTCCCTTAAGCTGTGAATTGGTTAGTCTCTATGAACTAGACCTGGCTTCAGAGAATTAAAATTATAAATGCTGAAAAGAGGACAGGATTTTGCATAAGCTAGGAGAAACTGCTGAGAGAGCACATGAGAGAAGCTTGATGACCTACCTGCTGCACAAGCGAGAAGACAGGCTCCCTGGGTGAGACGGGGCTGCTTTTTCATGCTAGAAGGTCACCTGGGGTGGAGAGCAACTGCAAAAGGGCTGTGGGCTTGAAGGAACATCCCTGATGGAAGAGGTACACTTGGAAAGAATCAGAGATTCATCAGTGATGAGACTAGCGCAGTAGTAGCAACAGTATTTAGTATCTGTAACTCTTTTTAAGAGATTAGGCAGTGCTGTGCTCTGTTCCACAGTCCGTTTACAACAGGGAACTAAAGCTATGATAAGTATATGCATGTACATATTCTGAAGCAGAGGTTTTAAATGGTGCTATGAAAAATTAGGAATATTGTGAAAAACAGTGCAGAAGATTATGGCAATAGGCAAGAATTTCTTAAGGTGAGGTCTTTCAAAATGTGTACTGGTCATGGAGAAGAATGGATGGAAAAGGGAAGAAGGGAAACAGTGGTACTAAGCAGAGTTTTATTAGTAAGCATACCATAAGAACAGTCTCTTAAACGTTTAAGCTGGATGGTCAAGTGGACGCTAAACAATACAACAGCAGTCTTTCAGAAAGAAATGCCAGAAGTAGCAGCATGAATCTTAGAAGATGAAGCTAGTTGAATGAAGCAGGCTGAGATAAACACACTAAATAGGAAACTATATTTAAATAACTGTGCAGAATAAAGATGACCATTGCCTTAAACTGCAGGTGTGAGGCTCAAGGCAAGCTGTCACTCAGAGATGAGAACTTATCAGTATTGATTTTTTTATTTTTTCTCCCCTGTAATTAAGTAATGGCAGGTAAACTTGTGAAGATCTTCTCTGAGGTATGCTATATGCCTTTGTGCTTACAATTTTGGTGCGTTGGCAGTGATCTTGGTTGTTACGTGTGGGACTGCATGGGTTCACAGCTACCCTTGTCGATTGAGCAGGGTTCACCTCCAGGATGGGGCCAGGTTCTGCCTGCTCTACGGGGCAGCTGAATGCCTTTCGGGGGCTGGCTGCCACAGCTCCTAAAAACAGGGTGGTGAGACTTTTCTTCTGCAGGTTTGCATGAGAAAAGATGAGGATTCAAGAAATCTACCTTTATTTTTTCTGCAGAAAACTCAATGAATAATTTTGATGCTCAATATAACTTTCCTGACAGCAATATAGGTTTGCTCTCAGTTTACAGCTGGTTTTTGTGTGTTGATAATACTGCAGTTGTCAGCCTAACCATGGTGATTTGCCTCACAGATAAGGCATCAGATAAATCATTGAAGGTAGTGGGGTTTTTTCATGTTATGGCAATGTGCCTCCTTACCACAGGTACCATATTTCTAGTGATTCAGACTGAGCATCCAAACGTATTTGTAATTCCTTTTCTGATCTTAAGTCATGAATGTCATTGTTTCTGCTTAGTTCACTTCCCTTTTTCTTAATGCTCTTACTGTTCGCTATGGTGTTTAGTATACTTAAAAAGCTGTAATAAAGTTGTCCGATGAAACCTGTTCCTTTTCAAACAACCTAAAGGGAACTTAGCTCTTAGCTCATTTATTTATTTATTTCTGTGTCTCTTCATTGCCCCTGGAGTGCAGCAGACCATTTCAGAAACAGCAATAGTATTGAAAAAAATGTATGACATACATGAAAACTGAACTCCAGTGAACTCTGTGCATTATGTGTTTTGTTTTGCTTCTTTCCCATTAAGTTGCTTTCTTACCTTCTTCCTCTAACCAAATCCTTTAAAAACACCTTGGTGGAGTTTCCTTGTTTTATCAATTACAGACTCTCTGTGTTCTCAGCACTACTGTTAAAATAATGTTTTTGATAGAGTTGCTCGTTATTGCAAAAGTGACCTTTCTGCACTGGTAAAATTAAGGCAGTCCCGAAGGTCAGCATGAACAATTCCCTAAAGCAGCTTCGCTTCAAGTTGACTTCTTCCTTCCTGGGATTAAACCACTGGACAGGCAGCTCCCCTGGCTCCCGGCACACCCTCTGCTTCTTACGCTGCTGTAGCAGCAATCCAGCTCCACTCCAAACCAGTACTCGCAGCTGTAAGGCAGCAAAATCTGCTTGCTGCTGCGCTTGGGCACTGCTTAGGGCTGCTTGATGTCGTAATTCCACGCAGCTAAAAGGAGACCGTAACATAAGTATGCTCGAGGAAGATTAATCACGCTTTGACTGGGCAGAATTTGATGCGTGCAATATTGGTAGCCACAAGCCACGGTACTGCCTGGGAGCCTTTCTGTAGTGTTCTGGGCCCTGGGGGGTGTCTCTACTGCAGAAGCTNTGTATTCTTGGAAAACACCACTGCACAGTTATTCTGTAAATTGTGCCAAAACACCACAAGTGTGGCTTAGGCTGCCTGATAACTCTGCTGCAGTCCTGGAGCAGATGTGGTAACTTAAGTAGAGGATCGTTCTTTCCCATGCCAGTGCCCTTTTCCCTTTCCTCAGGTGACAACAGCAACTTTTGCTTCTTCATTCACTGGAAATAAATTGCTTTTTTGCACATCAGGCATTCCCAGATTGGGGCTTCTCTATGTGAGCTGCTTGTGTGAGCCTGTTCCTCAGCTTCTGTTGCCTCTCATGCCCTGAAGAGGGAAGCTGTTTCTTCTGTATTACATTTTTTTTCTCTGAGAAGAACACAATTTGAAAGTTAGTATTAAATCTTGTCTTTCCCTGCCATATACCTACTACAGTTCTGTTTACTCATCTTGAGATTTGGATAGCTGGGAAAATATTCTCCTTTCTTCCTTGACTGGATTTTAATAAAAGTAGTGTCAAATACCAAGCATTTTCTGAATGTTTTTGTCTTGCAGGACCTTCTGGGGAAATAAAATTTCCCTCGTTTCCACCAGAGTTCTTGTATAACACTGCAAGTGGTCAGATGTGGATCACAATCTCCTGTATGATGTTTACAGATGGTCTTTGGCTGAAATTTTAAAAATCTGACAAGAAAACTCAGTCAGCTTTGCAGAATGGAAAATTCATTTGGAGAAACGCTAGCTCGAGCCATTGGCCGGTATATAGGTACTGGAAAGGTTGTTTCCAAAAATTAGTCTAAGAATTATTCTCCTGGTTCTCTGAACTTCAGGAAGGCACTAACACAGTTAACGGTACTAGCAAGCAAAGGAGCTTGCTTATGCAGTATACGCACCAGTCTTCCGAGTTAAATCACTAATTCCGGTGCCTGTTACCTAGGTCCATCTTGCTTTTGTGCTGTTGTGAGAAAATGCCTATCTCCTGCTGTGTTTTTTCTTTCCCTTAGCTTCAGACATGTTTATTAGGAAGTCTAGTATTTACCCGCTTAAGCAATTGACTGCACATTAATTTTTTTAGCTCTAAATGCCAGATTGCCTGTTTACAACTTAACCTTTTCTTGACCCGGTTCACAGCTTACTTTCTTGACTTATGGCCCTCACCACTTTTTCACCACCATTTGGCTCCAGCTGTCCTTGTAGAAAGAGATATTTAATTGCACCTTCCAGTCAGCCTTTAGGCTTGAGAACACTGATCAGTTTTAATCATGTTTGCAATGCTTGTCGTGGTTTAACCCGGCAGGCAGCTAAAACAGCCACACAGCCTGAGCTGAATGCTTACTCCCCACCCTGTAGTGGGATGGGGAAGAGGATTGAAAAGAAAAAGGTAAAACTCATGAGTTGAGATAAAGACCATTTAATAAGACAGAAAAGGGAGAGAATAATAATATCAGAATACACAAACCAAGTCATGCACAGCACAATTGCTCACCACCTGGAACCGATGCTCAGCTAGTTCCTGAGCCACGTTGCCTCCTGGCCAACTTGCCCAGTTATATACTGAGCATGATGTCATACAATATGCAATATCCCTTTGGCCAGTTTGGGTCAGCTGTCCTGGCTGTGTCCCCTCCCAGCTTCTTGGCTGCCCCCCTGCCTTCTCGTTGGCAGGGCAGTATGAGAAGCTGAAAAGTCCTTGACTGCTTGGCAACAACGAAAATATTAGTGTGTTATCAACATTATTCTCATCTGTCTNGCAGAAAAGGCCTTGGCTCTGTGTGAGCACTGCTCAACAACAACAGATCCATACAACAAAAACATCCCTGTGTTATCAACACTGTTTCCAGCACAAAACCAAAACATAGCCCCATACTAGCTATTATGAAGAAAATTAACCCTCTCAGCTGAAACCAGGACAATATATAGAAGAGATAGCAGCTCTTAATACTTTGCAGTATAATGTGTTTTCAGTCCTATATTTATTGGAAGTGCATATGAGGCATTCTTACAGAATTTAATATCATGTGGGAAAGGAAGGAGTGAGATTTAAAACAGTGGTGGAGCTGAGCAAGAAATATAAGCATTATGAATAGGATAGGAGGAGAGGTGATAGGTCTTGTTCTGCAAATGCTGCCATCCTCCAGCTAGAGATTATTACTATCTCTCATCCACATTTTTGAGCCTGTCGATGGTTAGTTTGGTTCATCTCCTCTGTTCTCTAGTGCAAGAGAATAAGTGGGGCATAGCTTTTTTAGTGCCACTTGTGACTGTACAGATCTTCATCATATTATTTCTCAATTGTCTCTTTTTCCAATTGAAGAATGTTTAGTTCTTTTTCATGCAGAAGCTGTTCCTTATTTTGGTTTGTCCTCAGCATCCTCCTCTGGACTGCTTCTGCTTATACTAAAGTGTTTTGAGAGGAGAGGACCAGGATTGCGTGTAGTACTTGAGTTGTATTTTTCTTCTGTGGTGATGATTGCTTTTTCATAGAATCATAGAATGGTTGGGGTTGGAAAGGACCTTAAAGACCATCTAGTTCCAACACCCTCCACTAGACCAGGTTGCCCAAAGCCCTGTTCTTTATTCCTTTGTGAGATTTTTTGCTTTTGATTTTGGGGGGTTTATTTTGTTTGTTTGAGATGATATTTACTTGGAACTATAGTGTATAACTGTTTATTGCAATCCCAAGATCTTACTCCTCAATAGTAATGGTCAGCTCAAACTCCTTCACTTTGTATGGAAAATTGTATATTTATGTCTGCATACCTGAAAGTTTATCCAAACGAGTTTCATTCATTCATCTACATTAATTTATTTGACAATGTAATGTCCAATAACAGAGTGTGATTAAGACTTTTCTGCAGTTCTTCGGAGTAAGCCTTCATCTTTATCTCCTTGAACAATTTAATGTATCAATAATCATATTGTTTTCCTATTAAACATTTTTTCTAGATTACTTATGAGAATATTGAACTGTCTGGATCCTTCCTTTAATGGCAAGAAGCAACTGACAACTCTTACTTTGTTTCCTGTTCTCATAAGTAAATAAATAGTTTGTCTTTGAGATCTTCTCACTTCTCCTTTTGGCTGCCCGGTTTCTTTCAGGAGCTTCCAGGTAGACATTAACTGAGCATCTTCAGGAAACTCAAGTGGGCTATATCCACCAGATATTCCTCTGTCCTTTTTTTTTTTGGTTGAGGCTGCTGCCTGCAGAGGTTTTGTTTGCCAGGTCATGAGTAACCCTAAATCCTCCATATTTTGGCCCTCTGTATTCAGGGCTCTCTAAGCACTTGATGCTGAGCTGTGCGACAGGGGTGAGAGGCTTTCTGACTGAAAAGCCAGTTTATACAGCTCAGTAATGAGGCAGTTCCTCTTCTTTGTCCATAGCTGGTGGAACTTTGGTAAATTCTCCTCTCCAGCTGGATAGCTGAAAACCTGCAGAAGGAGGTGCTGGTATCTGCACTCTGCAGTCCAGCAGGATTGTTTAAAGCAGTATCAGTGGGACCAGTTCCAGGTTAGTCTCAGCAGCACAAAAGACCTACTGTGAGCCAGATCTGTGTCCAAGATGTATTCACATTATGCAAGTATTTCCTGTTGAAGATGACTATTAATCAAACCAGACAACTCTTTTACAGCGAAAGCTTTCTATAAAATTCATATTTAGGACATGGCGTAAAGTTACTCCATAAAAACAGTTGTTGATGGTTTTAAAAAAATTATTTAAAAAAAATAGGATTGGGGGTTAAAAGACTGCTTCTGGAAAGTAGAATGGCATTTAGCTCTTGTATGATCTCATCTTTATGCTTTTCATTATTGATACTTCATATTTCTACCAAAAGATTACTGCATTCATTTAACCTTGAAAGCAGGTTCTACAAGAAGGGGAACTTGAGATTTTATTTCAGAGGTGCCTTGTTGAAAGTGCAATGCATCCTACATTGTCAAAGATAAGCTCCTTTATTATAACTTGACAAGTGTCATGAAATCCCATTACAAGATCTCTGCTAATAATATTTGGACGTAGAAACTGTATTAGGGAGTGTCAGTGACTTTGGCAAAATGTACTTTCAGCCTGCAAGTGCCTTTCTTCTTTCTGCTTTGAAAGTCCGAAATTCAGTGAATAGCAGGCACCTAGGTGATGGGTGACTGCCACATGGAGAGCAAGGCAACTACTGAACTTTACGCAAAGGCATGAGTTTTCCCTGTCATATAATTAAAATCCCTGAATTTAGAAAATGCATTTTACTTCTGAAATATCTTCTCATCAGGCTTTGTTGAACAAAACAACTGCCACTTTCCTGGAAGGCTTTTTTCATGCTGCGTTTCTGTTCTGTGCTCCAGCGGCTGGTGGTTGTGCAGTCACTGCCCGCAGAGGGGCTTTCCTTGCACCCACCCTTGCACTTGTTTTAAAACTCTCTCTTTTCCTTCTTTTTTTCTTTTTCTTTTTTTTTTTCCCCAAAATGAAGCTCAGCTACTCTAGATCTGCCCCATCCTCCTCTCTCAGAAGGAACTCTATGGAGTTTCACACTTGAAAATATGATGGAGGCATTCCCCTACCCGGGACATCTCATGTTAAAGCACAGTTTCACTCGTTACTGACGGTCAGGAGGTGTGTGGCTGAGGAAAAGGGGACATACATCACCTTTCCTTATTGCTGCTGTGGCTTTCCAGGCAACAAAGCTTACTTTTTCATGACGTAGATGATTTCAAAGGCTGGGTCTGGGTGTTGCCTTGTGTAGCAGAGAGCGCGTGATGCAAATTCTGGAGAGGAAGGAAGAACAGCAGTCCTCAGGGTAAATAGCTAGTTGGCTGCAGGCCACAGGGCTGTTCAGGTTTTAAAGTCTTATTGGAGTTACAGGAATGACAGAGCTGATATGTAGGATCATTTGTCTGAAACTGTTAAAGGAAATCCATCTATGCTTGGTACATGGCAACTCGCTGGGAAGCACAGTCACAGCCAAGTGTGCTCACTTGCAGACCTCAAATGTGTTTTGTGTGGCAGTATTAATTCTGAACTGAGCAGTGTTACAAAGATGTATTTTTTTTCTTTTGGAAGTTATAGTTTAATCCATTCTCTAGGGGTAGCATGGTCTTTTTAAGTCCCCAGCAGTGGGTTTTTACTTTCCATCTCATCTGAACAAACTGCAGAAGGGCCAGTCAAATGTTCAAACCCTACCCTGCCCTAGTGCACAGTGACAGTGAGGTACTTATTAACTGATGTGTACTATGATTTATTTTTTTTAAAGCAAAATGAGCCCAACTTTATAATTACTTTTATAGAGGTATAAAAGCAAAAACTTTATCTACTCCTCCAAACAATTCCCTTGCCCAGCACTCATCTGAACTGAAGCAAGGCTTGATCTCTTCCTCCCGCTCCTCCCCCATCCAATGGTTATAGCAGAGATTTCCTCTCATTAAGTGAACTTCAGATGGAGCCCACCCTCAAATAAAAATCCAAACATTTTGCTTTGTTTTGGGCAAAGGAGTCAGGGAGACATTTAAAAGACAGGAGAAAGACAAATAGCCTTTCTAAACAAACAAAGGATAATTGCTCTCATAAATGTGGGTCCTCATAATTTAAGAGCAATAGTTTATATACTTGGTAAGCCTTATAAACAGAGAGGGGAGACAAGGGCTAGAGTTGTGTTCAATAAAAGGTCCAACTCAACAAGGCCCTTGATTGTTAAGTTGTGTAATTTGTGAGCCCCCGCCAAGTTTACTTGCTAGCAGCACTGTGCTGTGTGTGCCGATAGCGGCACAAAGGAGCAAGCTCTGGGAGTTTCTCTGCAGAGAGTTGTAGGAGTTGGAGGTTACTGTGGCTGAGAGAAGTTAGAGACACAAACAAACCATCCTGTGGATGGCAAATCTCTGTTATGGTATGCAACATGATATTTTGGGGTTTGCAGGTGGAAGACTTATGTACAAAGCTCAAATCTAGTATGTGTTTATAGTACAGTATATAGAAAACCAATATGTATCATGTATTGGCCAGATGGTGGAAACCAGTGGTAAAAGCTCTAACTTCACCCTTGCCACAAGCCTCTGACTGTGGTAACTCCGTGTTTTAAGGGAGGTTGGTTAATTTACCTGTTTTGATTTCTTTTTTTTTTTTTTTTAAGTGGTATCAAGTCTGTCTTCATAAGATTTCAAAACAGTTAATGAGTGAATGTTGAACAGTCTTCCTTTTGAACAGACTTTGTTGTGATTATTGATTTATTAGCAGAATCCTCATAGCATGTCTGAGCTTGGATATGTTCTGTCATACAGGTAAACAAAACTTGAACTGAAAACTGAAACTATTTCAAATAATGAACTTTAGGGTTGCCAGGTTTTTCAGAGTTGGTTACAAGATGCTAGTGATTCTAAACTGCATAGTACAGTGGTGTGTCCAGAGAGTTGTATTTCAAGTCTGCTAGCATCTCTAACTTGAACTGTTTGAGAAGTTTGTGTTGTATTATGCATTAGTTTCTTTCCCAAGCACCTGCAATCTGCTTGCTTTTGCTTTTTCTTAGTCTTTTTTAGACTAGAACACTTTCTATCTGCATATTCAGATTTTGTCCTCTGCAACTACTGCCTGTGATGGTGAACAAGTTACACCTGGCTCTGGCTGCATGGTTTTTACTACTAGTGCTGGGAAAGAACAGATTGCATTTCAGCACCTGTATATGAATATTCAGAGTAGTAGAGGGGCTTCAGGACAGAGAAATATGCATGGTAGGGTAAGCATAACTATTTGTTGTGTTGCTTACTGTGGTTTCCAGTATGTCATGTTTTGCATCATCTTCATGGACTATCTAACAGTCATATTGCAGGTGCTTGGGAAAGATGCTAATGCATAATACACCACAAACTTCTCAAACAGTTCAAGTTAGAGATGCTAGCAGACTTGAAATACAACTCTCTGGACACACCACTGTACTATGCAGTTTAGAATCACTAGCATCTTGTAACCAACTCTGAAAAACCTGGCAACCCTAAGGTTCCTTATCTGGCAGTCAGGTTTGGTGACACTACGTGGTCATGCCAACCTAAATATTTCTGTGAGGAAAAAAATCTTCCTGTGGCTCTGTGAACCTCACTTGCCTTTAATGCTCAAGTATCAGAATATGCAATTGCAAGGACACAGGCTTCTTCTGTGACCTGGCTTTGCTTGCCATCTGAGAGGTGCTGCTTAGGCTGCTAAATGAATATTGATGACTAATTAGATGTGATAGAAGTAAGCTGCCAATGCTGTGGTGGGGAATGCAGGGGGCAGTTAATACTGTGGCAAGCTTGCAGATGATTGATGTAATATAGGTGCTTGTCAGCTGCTTGGAGAGCACAGGTGTCTCAAAGTGCCCTGAAGCTCCTTCATTCCTTCCGTCTTACCAGGAACACATAAGTGCCAGCTGCAGAGGAGGCTGCTCAGCCCGGCCGTGTGCCGTGGCTGGCTGCATCCTGAAGCTGGAGAATGCTGATGTGTGTGTACTGATAGGGAACATGAAGCCAATTAGCTGAGATGTCTGTTCAGCTGTCAAAAGAAGACAGGCAACTTATTTTGTCCAAGTGATGAATATGTCAGATGTGGCAGCATCAGGTCTGTTGCTTAAGCTTCTCAACCACCTTGACTCATAAAACTTGCCTAGATGTCAAAGCATGTGTGGGGAAAGTCTTAACAATACATTTAATGTAGTGTTTCTTCTGGATACAGCCTTTTGAAAGAAGCAGAATATGAATTTACATCAAGGTTGCCAAGATGTCCAACAGCATCTGAATTCCTTGTAGGTTAGTGCAATAGTTATAATGGCTTATTTTAAAATTATACAATTAAGTATAAAGTGAATTTCCTAATCCGGTTTATATTGGTTAAAACATAAGAATAAACAACTGGCCAACTTGGTGAGGCAGGCTTTAAACTGAAGAGCTCAGGGGGTGGGCTTCAAAGTGACAATGCTCATGTCATCGCATTGAAGTGGGGAATAAACCAGGCCAACCAGAGCAGCAACAAATGTTCNGAGAGCTTATGGGTAAGAATTAAGGTGCAGGCTAATATGGTTGATGCTACAGGCCACCTGATCAGGAAGAGGAAGTCGATGAAGCCTTCTACAGTCAACTGGAAGTAGCCTCATGATCATAAGCTCTGGTTCTGGTGGAGAACTTCAGCCATCCTCATATTTGCTCAAAAGGCAACACAGTCAGGCACGCACAGTCCAGGAGATTCCCACAGAGCACTGATGATAACTTTTCGGCACAGATGCTGGAGGAGCCCACAAGGAGAGGTGTGCTGCTGGACCTTGTACTAACAAACAAAGAAGGACTGGTTGGGGATGTGAAGGTTGGGGGCAGCCTTGGCTGCAGTGACAATGAGATAGTGGAATTCAGGATCCTGCATGGAAGAAGCCGGGCAGTAAGTAGAATTACAACCTTGGACTTCAGGAGAGCTAACTTTGGCCTCTTCAAAGACCTGCTTGGGAGAACCCCATTGGTTAGGGCTCTAGAAGGTAGAGGAGTCCAAGAGAGCTAGTCAATATTCAAGCAACACTCCTCCTAGCTCAGGATGGGTGCATCTCTATATGGGTGAGAAATCAAGCAGAGGAGGCAGGATAGCTGCATGGATGAGTAAGGAGCTTCTTGAAAAATTCAAAGGGAAGAAGGAAGTTTATAGAATGTGGAAAAAAGGACTGGCCACCTGGAAGGAATATAGGAAAGTTGTCAGAGTATGTAGAGATGCAACGAGGAAGGCTAAGGCCCACTTGGAATTAAATCTGGCAAGGGATGTCAAGGATGGCAAGAAGGACTTCTTCAAGTACATCAGTAACAAAAGGAAGACTAGGGAAAATGTGGGCCTGCTGCAGCATAAGGTGGGTGCCCTGGTGATGGAGGATACAGAGAAGGCAGAGTTACTGAACGCCTTCTTAGCTTCAGTTTTTACTGCTAAGGCCAGCTCTCAAGAAACCCAGACCCTGGAGATAGGGAAGAAAGTCTGAAGTAAGGAAGACTTTCCCTTGGTTGAAGAGGATCAAGTTAGAGAACATTTAGGCAAACTCAACGCCCACAAATCCATGGGCCCCAATGGGATACACCCACAAGTACTGAGTGAGCTGGCAGATGTTATTGCTAAGACACTTTCCATCCGCTTTGAGAGGTCGAGAACAGGAGAGGTGCCTGAGGACTGGAAGAAAGCCAATGTCATTCCAGTCTTCAAAAAGGGCAAGAAGGAGGACCCAGGAAAATACAGGCCAGTCAGTCTCACCTCCGTCCCTGGGAAGGTGATGGAACAGCTCATTCTGGGGATTATCTCTAAGCACGTGGAGGAAAAGAAGGTTACTGGGAGTGGTCAACATAGATTCACCAAGGAGAATCGTACCTGACCAATCTGATAGCCTTCTGTGATGGCATGACTGGCTGGGTGGATGAAGAGAGAGCAGTGGATCTTGTCTACCTTGTCTTCAGCAAGGCTTTGACACCGTTTCCCATAACATCCTCATAAGCAAGCTTATGAAGTGTCAGTTGGACAAGTGGACAGTGAGGTGTGTTGAGAACTGGCTGAATGGCAGGGCTCAGCACGTTGTGATAAGCAATGCAGAGTCTAGTTGGAGGCCTGTAGCTAATAATGTGCCCCAGGGGTCAGTACTGGGTGTAGTCTTGTTCAACACACTCATTAATGACCTGGATGAAGGGACAGAGTGTACCCTCAGCAAGTTGGCTGATGATACTAAACTGGGAGGCCTGGCCGATACACCGGAAGGCTGCACTGCCATTCAGAGAGGTCTGGACAAGCTAGAGAGTTGGGCAGAGAGGAACCATGTGAAATTCAACAAGGGCAAGTGTAGGTTCGTGCACCTAGGGAGGAATAACCCCAGCACCAGTACAGGTTAGGGGCTGAAACACAAAGTGTTTCAGTTTTAGAGATAGCAAATGATACCTGTGTAAGTGCCCCTTATTGTAAAGGTATATCAACTACTTGTCAGAAAAATATTCTGTGGCTTAACTAATGAATTTTTAATTAATTTTAGCATAATAAGCTAAATTTAACTCAGCTTAAAAAATAGCCATTACTGGTGTGCCTCTCTTTTTTTTTTCATATATATATATATAAAAATATATATACATAATTCTGCAAAGAAACTCATCTATTGTAGCATGCCAATTCCTGATCTTAAATATTTTAAGACAAAAAATAAGAAAAGTGAAAAAGTTAAGAGGGTAAAATCCTTCTGTTTGAACTGTGTGATTGGAATATTCTCACAAGGAATTTGACACCTTTCCCTAGAAAAATGTTTTAAATAATTTATCTAATTGTCTTTAATTTGGTTTCCCAATGACATTAGGTGTATATTATTAAGTTTTCCCTGGCAGACACTTTTATAAATGAAAGGTAAGCTTTTCATTCAGTCATAGCACTTCTGTGGTTTCCAGTACTTTCCATACTTAGAAAATTCAGAGCTGCTGTTTCACTTCTAGCCATCTGTAATTACAGTAATCTGCCTATAGATATAGCCAAATATAGCTATATATGGAAATAATACACATATATATATGGAGAGATAATTAGATTATACCAAGGTTGTGATTCCCTGCTGGAGAACCAGAGTCTGAATCAGCTGGAGTCCTTGCCAAGGTAGAACATGATCCCTCAGTGCAGGTGTTCAGCATCTCCCTGTTGCTCCACTATGCAGCGCTACTGGTGCTCCACAAATCCATAGTGAGGTCTGCGTTGCTCTTGGAGTTTGTCCACACCTTTTCTAAGCATTGGCTTGTTGCAGCTGGCTAAACAACACTCTTTAATCCCTAGCTTTATTTTGAAACTCTCATCGACACCTGCTATAAATCAGTTTTCCCATCTTCAAGAATATAACAGAAGCAAACAGCAGTGAGTGATGAATCACAGCTATGTGCTGCAGTGGAGTGCTATTCAGTTCACACAATTTAAACCAAAATTAGGATCAAAGTAGTTTAATAATGACAAGAAATTAATCTGTAGTAAATAAACTGCACATTTGGGATCAGTACCAGTAATGTCACAGATAAATCACAACACTGAACACTGAATAAATGTTAATAAACACCCACAGATAAACAGCTTTAATCCCCAGAAGTTCTAGTCTCTCTTTCACAGGTTCACACACACAAACACTCTACCAGCACCTGTGGGTTACAGTCCCCCCCCGCCCTATCTGTGGGTGCACCCATGTCTTGCAAGAGATGTGGGTGCCCTCACCTGGTGGGGGCCCATGCTGCTCCTTGCAGCTGGTGAGGCAGCACCCACGAGCTCACATGCACCCTGTGGGGTGTGGGTCTCTGCCTGCAGCAGCCTGCCCAAAAGCAGGCAGCTCATGGCCTCTGACTGGGCGGCTGCTCTATCTGGCTGATGATTTTCTTCCTGCTTAAGGTGACGGGTTGGAGAGTGATGATTTTCTTCCCTTTTAATATGATCGGTTGTGGGAAGCAGCCTCTGGTTTTATGCATGTTTTACACAGGCACACCACAAATGATTCACTCGCATTCTATCTTAAAAGGTGGTGTTACCCAGATCATTTGCCAAGGTTGGGCTGTGCCATCATCACATGTTCCTAGATCTCATTTTGACATCAACAGTAATCTCATGCTGCACAGACAGGATGTAGAAGCACACCCTCCATCCATACCTTTGTGTACAGCAAGGCTGCTAAATGCAGTTCAAGTGTCATGAGATTGCTTGACATTTTGGAGTTTTTCTGTAAACAAAAATCTGAATTCCCTTCAAGGATCAACTAGCTGTTCACAGAAAGGCTGGGGAGCTTGCTGCAACGTACCGCAGGCAGATGAGGCTTTGTTGTGTTACAGGGACTTAAGCGATTTGCCAAAGGAGCAGGCTCTGTCAGCTGTAGTCTCAGCTAAAATAACTTACTCTGCCTGAATTGTTCCCCAGATGCGGCTGCACTTGCATGAAACTCATTATACTCATTAAAGAAGACTCAGTAGCATCACTGGTGAATGCAGTCAATATAAAAAGTAAGGAAGAGAAGTGACCGACTGGCTGGGGGGTGCAGGAACCATGGCTCAGTCCCAAGGCAGGCATCCCACCTTTGTTTTGGAGGAAGGAAAAGCTGATGTCCATGCCTAATGATCAGCCCTCGTGGGTGGAGGCACCGCACACCTCTCTGAGGCCTTTTCTTATTGTGTGGTTTTTCAAATGGCTTCTGGCTGTTTTATAACATAGCAGATCACTGGGGAATATAGGCTTCTCTCCTCTAGAGTTTATGCACTAGAGATTTCTAAATCAGCAGAGGCTGTTCAACATAAAAGCCTTGTGAGTTAAATATCACCTCAGTAAGGTATGTGTTGGTTACCTCATTTCAGTAAACTAAAAGCCTTATAAGGTGTTTTCCTTAAAAAGGCAGGATGGTCAAGACCAGGGGTTCAATAAGGGGTAATGCTCCATGTGAACTTCAAAGTCTGTCCATCAACCTTGTACTCAGCTAATGCAGACCCTGGGAACAGACACCTTTCTGTAAGGTATGAGCTACTTTTCTGCTAGGGTTTTATGCAGTTAAATCACAGCTCGATGTGGCCTGATAGTGGCAGAATTCAAATACTGCAAAAGCCACGTGCGAAGAAGCTTGGTGGAGAGACAGATGATTGGTAGTTTGTTTTCCAACTCCAAGTTGATGTTCAGACATTCCATTTCAGCAGGTGAACAAAAGACCCATTTCATGTGGTATGGAGATGCTCCTAGGGAGAATTTAACTCCAGAGATTCAAGTGGAAGACTTCAGTGCTCCACTACTAGAGAGACCTCTCTAAGACACAAGCTGCTACATGCACTCCTGTTATTGAAAATGTCCTGCTTCAGAAGGAGCAATGCTCATCTCCTTTTCCTCCCATGTCCCATGTCAAAACTGTTAATCAAACGGAACAAGAGGGATGCCTTGTGATGGAGACGCATATTCCCACAAACTAAAGGGTGATCAGGAGTTGGCAACAGATTTCACTGTCTTTCAAACTGGATAAGATATTAAACAGTGAAAGCTTCAACATTTTGTACTAGTTCTCGAATCACCCTCAGGGCTACAAAAGGATTTTCCTGAATTGTGTGTAATGACAGTATTATCACTGCCTTGCACATGGCTCGTGTTCTGTAAATGGAATTAAAATGAAGGAACAAGTAAATGTCACTATAACTGCATTATAGTAGCTTAGTGGCTGAGTATTTGCAATCTCATCTCACTTCTCCATTCAGCATTTCTCATACTGACACTTTCACAGTGTCATGTTACTATACATGGTATATGCTATAAATAGTCACAAATACAGCATGAGTGGAGTGTAGCTCAGTATAATGAAATGAGGAGGATACTTTCCAGGCAATTACTGATGTTAGAAAAGTCTCTTTGCCACAAATAGAACAGAGAGCGTGAACCAACCCTGCAGTGTTTCAGATTTAGCATGAGGTGAAGTGAGTTGTGATCCTGTGAGATGCTGACTGCTTTGAACTTACAGTAGCCCCTGGTAGTCCACACAGCCCACGAAGAACTCGTCATCCAGATACTGCAGCATCAGCCTCTTCGCTTGTAAATCCAGTGAGCTGGAAAATGTGAAGTCATTGTGGGTTTCTGAAACATTTCCTAATATAAATTCTTTTTACCTCCTCATTAGAAGTTTTAAAATGTGACTTTGTGATCTCTCTTTATTGGCTGTGCTCCATGTTTCCAAATTATACTGAAAAATGCTAGAAATACATTTTTATAAATTTCTTTTTTTGTGTTAGTCTTTTGCTTAAAGTGAAATTAAGAAAGAGAAGATGAAGTCATTACTCTAATTTGTCCACCTGAAACTTCAGTACCTAGTGGAACTGTAGTACGGTGTTAAATGCCTTTTTTTTGAACCCAAGCCTCATTACATGTACCTTAATTTACATCACACATCCTGTAAACACAACCTTGTCGTCACTTGGCTGCTTAAATATAATAGTAGTACACCAGCTGGACCCCGCTTTGCTCTCTGCAGCTTACCAGAGCATAACTTTCACCTGTGCTACATGTCGATCACTCTAACTTCTGAAGCTGGTCTTATGAGGAAAAGCGTCAGTTGTACTGAAGGTAGTCTGAGTGGAAATTCAGTAGGATTTCAGTGCCAGTTTAGTAGTTTAGGTAGTCCTTGTCCACAAACTTAACATAGTGCATTCCACCAAGAAATGTGTAGCCTCAACTCTGCAGAGGAGGAGAACGCATGCTACTTTTTCTGCATGGAGAAGAAAGACTAGCAATGGAGTATGCTGCCTGGGAGTTCCAGATCTAAGGCCAGCAAAGGCTGTCTTTCAAACTCCATTTATAAGTTACAAGGATCTTCAGTACTGTAGGAAAAAAAGAGAGTATCTTGAGGAATTTTCACTGCAGTCTTATCAGCCCCCATAAGCAGGGTTTAATATGCTTCTGTGGATCATGTACATTGCAGTGAAATTCATCCTCTTTTCTCCAGAAATGGGGAATGGTCTGCATATTATGAATCAGGAGTACAAAATCTGTAAAAGTGTGTACTGAAACAACATTGAAAAAGTTGTAACTAGGGCACTGCTTCTCAGCACAGAGTGTGTTCTGTGCCAACCTGATGGAAAAGAGTGGCACAGCTTTGCTGATGAAAATAAGCATCTATTACTCATTGTTATTCTGGCCTTCATTTTACGTGCACCCTGACAAATTCTTTCAGTAAGAGCTTTACTTCTCTGTTTTAGAAAGGCTAGGATGGCTGACAAATCAAGGCTGGCTGATGATAAAGGGTGGGAAAGTTCTTGGGTTATCTTCTCTAAACAGAAACTTAGGGCAGAATTTTCTTCATAGATGAATTCCTCTATTGTTGTGTTTTGGTTTCATTTGTTTTTTTGTTTTGTTTTGTTTTGTTTTATCTCACTGCTTCCTAGAAAGCTCTGGATGTCAATCCTGACTCACCCTCTCAGCAGCCTATGCCTTGGCCTAATCGTGTACTGTGTGATAATTTTTAACTCTCAATTACAATGTTTTGTCTTAGTCTCAAGCTTTGCTACTGCTTCTTCTTACATACCTTCTCAAGTACAGTAACCTTTTCATCATCTCTTCTTTCTACATACATTGGAGGTAATAGTATATATTAGCATAGCCTTTCTGATCTTCAGCTACACAGGTCAAGATTACTTAACCTCTTCAGTCAGTTTGTGAATTAACACATTTATTACGACATTTTTATGAGGGTTTCAATTGCTTTAATTAGGCATAGTTTGTTCTTTTATGCGAGGCCTCAAAAAGAAGAGGCTTGATGAGTTCAACTGAATTGGTAATCACAGAATAGTTGAGTTTGGAAGGGATCTCTGGTGATTATCCAACCTCCAGCTCAAAGCAGGGCCAAATACAGCATGTTGCCCAGGACACTGTCTTCAAGGATGGACTCCACACCTCTCTGGGCAACCTGATCCCATGCTTCACCAGTTCCATCATGAACAACTTTGTTTAAATAGGAATTTCCTGTATTTCTTTTTGAACCTACCGTGTCTTGTCCATTTACTGGATACCACTGAGAAAAGCCTGGCTCCATCTTCTTTACACCCTCCCTTCAGGTATTTATACACACTGATAAGATCATCTCTGTGGCATTTCTCTCCAGTATGTCCGTTTCTCTCTCGTACCGGGGAGCCCAGAACTGGGCAGAGCACTGCAAGTGTGGTCTCACTAGTGCTGAGCAGAGGGGAAGCATCACCTCCTTCAGCCTGCTGACAACACTCCTCCTAATGCAGCCTAGGATGCTCTTGGCCTTCTTTACAGTGAGGGCACATTGCTGGCTCATGTTCCACTTGATGTCCATGAGGACCTTTTTTGCCAAGCTGCTTTCCAGCTCATCGGCCCTCAGGCTGTGCTAGTACATACGGTTATTCCTCTCCACGTACAGGACTTTCCTTTTGCTTTGTTGAAATTTGTGATGTTCCTGTCAACCCATTTTTCTTCAGCCTGTCAAGGTCCCTCTGGATGGCAACATGACCCTGTGGCATAGCAGCCACTCTTCCCAGTTCTGTGTCATCTGCAAACTTGCTGAGCATGCACTCTGTCCCATTATCCAGGTCACTAATGAAGAGGATAAATGGTATTAGCCCCAGCATACTAGTGGTGACTGGCTTCCAGCTGGATTTGGTGTCATTAATGACAAACCTTTGAGCCCAGCAGTTCAGTCAGCTTTCAGTCCACCTCACTGTCCACTTATCTAGTCTGTACTTCACCAGTTTGTTGATGAGGAAGTTATGGGAGACAATGCCTATGTAATATCCTAAGAGGATTTTTTTTACCTGTAGATCACTAACTTTATATTCAGGTAAACCTGATATTGTCTGTCACGTGATGAGAGTACTACTGGAAGTTTTGAGGTAGACTAGTTTTTCAGGGAATTCTCTGGACTGGGGGCAAATGCCGCAGAACAAGTATCCCTTAAGACAGTTCTCACTAATGGCTGTGTTACCAGCTGACAATATATGTCTGCTTCAGCTTTAGCATTTAAAGATGAGGGTGGTCATTTATCGTCTCAGTCACAAAAGGTAGTTTTGAACAGGAAGATGAGGCACCAGCTGAGATGGGGGTGGAGCTGGTGTAAAGAAAAAAACAAAGATCAGATTTGAAGATGCCTGGAACAATAGTGCAAAGGTTCACACAGTGCCTGTTTGAAAGTGGGACTTAAACTTCATGTGCTCTTTGTAGGAGGTGTATTAGAGTTGTTTCATAGAATCACAGAATGGTTGAGGTTGGCAGGGACCTCTGGAGATCATCCGGTCTAAACCTTCTGCTCAAGCAAGGCCACCTGGAACCAGTTGGCCAGGACCATGTCCAAACAGCTTTTGAATATCTCCAAGGATAGAGACTCCACAACCTCTCCTGGACACCTGTGCCAGTGCTCAGTCACCCTCACAGTAAGAAGTGTTTCCTGATGATGTTCAGAGGGAACCTCCTGCGTTTCAGTTTGTGCCCACTGCCTCTGGTCCTGCCACTGAGCACCACTGAGAAGAGCCTGGCTCTGTCTCCTGTACACCCTCCCATGAGGTATTTATATATAGTGATGAGATCACCCTGCCAGGTTCACTTTTTTCTTGGGCTATGCAAAGAAAAGGGCCTTTCTCCTTTTTTTTCCAAGAGGCCAAATATTTCTTGATTCCAAATACTGCTGCTGCTGTCCTGTCTTTAAGTCTGCTCCCTAAGATATCGCCATAAGATGGTGATACTAAATCTGAGGATAAACGTGAAATTGCATATAGAGTTAAAAATCAGTGATGGTGTTCAATATAATTAGGTTAGGTTAATATGAAAAAATAAGAGGCTGAAGGTTTTAGATAATATCAGAATTCTTCTTTGAATAATAACTCTCAGCAATTGTGTTGATGTAAACATCACATTTTCTTTTTCCGCATATTGATTTTGATTTAATGAAATCAAAATGACATGAAAACAATCAGTGAATAATTTTGATTATCTCCTTTCAGTAAATTGAAATCACAATTTATTGAAAAGGAATAATTACAGTCAGTTAATATTTTATGCACAATGAGGCAATTATTTATCATGGCTTTCAGTAGACTGGGAGGTTATTGAAGTTGCTATATATACAGAGTGCTGAATTCTTGATTTACTTGCATGTATGTGCATCTGATACTCCTCAAATGTCAGAGTACCATATGCTGTTGCATATAAATAGCAATCTGCAATTTATACATCGCAAGTCACAGACACAGCAAGTGGGACCTCAGACGGCAGGGCTGGGTTTTAGAAGATGGCTAATGCACTGCTTTTGCAGTTGTAAGTACCATCTGTTTTGACACAGTCTGGGACTGCTTCACACTGGTGGTCAGGAATCCACGTAACAGTGCACTTGGGCTCGAGCCAGTTACATTTTCTAGTAGGAGAGAACTGCCAGTGGCCATGTCTCTTTCCCAGCTTAACTCCTAAATTTCCCGTAAACGAAATTTTAATCCTTGTGGTTCTGAGTAAGCACTATGTGCATCGTTGTATGAATATTGCCTGTGTTTGTAACAGAAGAGGGGACTGCTGACTGTCACTCCAGGGCTTTTATAACCTCAAGTGTTTATTACGAAAAATCCTCCGCTTATGTATCTTTGTTAGAGAGGTGTTGGATACGTTAGATTGCGCTGGTGTCCTGGGTTACTGCTTTGGAGGCCAATGTTTCCTGTCTTTCATCCCCCCCAGAGTGTTCCTCTCACCCTGGTCCCAAAAGCAATTCATTGGGGAACTGGCTTTGGCCAGCTCTTTGCTGCATTTATTCCTTTGTCTGTAAGCGTAGTGGTAGCATTGTGGATTTGTAAGAAATGTAAAACTGTGGATTAAGTGAAATTTTCTACCATTCCTTCAAAAAAGCCCTGGAGACCAGCTTTGCTTTCTCAGTTTGGCCACGTGTCAAAAGGGAGGAGGGATGCAACCCCAGAAATGAGGTATTTGCCCACAAAATGAGAGAATGCTTGCCAGGATGCTGGCAGGTGCTTTTGAAGGAATCTCATTCCCGGGAAAGAAAATAAACTTTGGAAACTGAAGTGTAAATGGATCTGAGCTGACCGGGAACGGGTGTTACAGGTCGGCCTTCAGTTATACTTTGCACAATTCTGCTGCTTTTCTGTAATCCGTGGCCACCCTACAAACCATCTCATCTGGTTTTGAGTGGTTTTATTTTTGAATCTAGAGACCTTTTCTTGTGCTGTGTACAACTCTGTCCCATAAGTTAGAGGGTTGTCTGTTCCCAGATTATCAGCAAAGCCTATGTTTACAAAGCCTGAATTTATTTTAGGAAGGATATTTGGACTATTCTAAATTACATTGGTTTAATGAATCTTTAGCATCTAAACTTGTGTGTTATGAGAGGACAATAACTTTGTGGATTTAAATCTCTTGCTACTGTCTCTTCTTCTGTTTAGCCTATTGCTTACCGTTTATGTCTCCAATTTTGGAGGTCAAATCCTGGATCCCCTGTTAATTTGAAAGTCAATCATTTCTGAGAGTTGTGTGCTTTTATAATGCCAGTATTTGATTGTGAAAAACAATGTTCTTTTACACAAATAATTCACTTTTGGTGAATATGCTGGAAATAGTCATTCTTAGGGGAATTATTTGTCTACTGTAGAGTTTGCTACCAGCTGGATGCAAGTCATCTTGATTACAGAACAGAGTTGTTATATTGTCAGCTTTCCCCAGAAGCAAGCATTCCTCTGCTTTGTATATTATTTTCCATTTAGAGCAACGCACATATACTAGAACTACATTTCAGGGTTCTGCAGGTCCTCTTGGTTTTGATCCACATGAACAACTGGGGATTTGGAAAATGTTTCCCTCCCATAAATTTACGTCCAGCAACTTACCGTGAAGTTCTGTAATAATGTAAACTGATACATCTTTTATTCCAAATTTTTCCATTTTTGAGAGGTGTAATAGTGGAACAGCCACACCTGACCAGAGCAGCTGACTGGATTTCTGCATTTTGAAGTTGGGAGCCATTAGGCATTTGATCCAGTTTTCTATATAAATTGCAAAGATACCGCAAACAGTAGGATCCATTTGCCCCAGCTCAGTGTCACACTAAGCGACTGCTTCTGGCTATGTATGTATAGCTTGAGAGTGAATATTGAACACTGTGTACTCATATTATCTGTATTTCTGTAAAGTGGATTTTAAATGAAAAATGACGATCAACACAGAAATGTAAATGTTGCCTAGTCAGGCAGAAAAGTGTTTTACCTGATGAAATTTTGACCTTGGATTATGTCAGAGTAACTCAAAGAAGAGGCAGAATATAGTTGTAAGCCAGTTTCACTGAACCAAGTCATTCTCCGGATGAATTGGGAAGGGGGTTTGTATTCACTAGGATGGAGCTCCTGGATTAATTAAAATTTTCTAACAGCTTGTCAGGTAGCAAGAGAGAGAGAATGGCAGGCTTTTTAGTATGACTTTGAAATTAAGCAAACATGATGTCTTTTTGTTGTCTGATTTATCTTAAATCTTTATATAGAGGTATAGCGAAGATGTTTATATATAAGCATCTTGTAAATGCTTATTTTCATTTTAACCACAATTGGTTTGCACATTTCAAAGCAATGCATTGAACAGCAAAGAACTGGATCCCCGTAGGTGTGGTAGTCCTGAGAATGGGGGACGATGGAATGCAGTGTGTCTGGCCCATTGATAATGCAGTCCTGAGAACCCAGCAGGGCCCAGGATGCCTCTTCTCTGGGTGGTATGGGTTAGGTTGGGAGGTGGTAACTCAGGATTTGGAGGAGGTGCACAGGGGGTTCTTCACTGACCAGTGGGTTTGTCTACATTAAAATTCTTTTTCCAGGTCCAAAGCTCACTTTTGAAATTACTCTCCCCTTAGTCCCTGCTTACTGTATTTTAGTTACCACCACAAGGTATATGAAGCCACTTACTCTCAGGTGAAACTAAAGTAAAAAATATGTTCTGGCAGGACACCTAAAGCACCAAAGGCAACCCCTACTGAGCATTCAGGTTTGGGGATGAAATTAGGCATTGTCCAAAAACTAACGCCCACTTCCCTAGCCTGTGGACGTTGGGTTCTCAGCAGTAGCAGTTTTGCTCCGCAGAGCTCCTCTTTCTGGGCTGCACTCCTTGCTAATGCAGATATAAACTAAAACTCAGCTGGAGGAGCTCCCTGGCATACTGCAAGGAGTCGGGAGAGGATCTGACCTGAAGGAGTATAAGAAGAACTTGTACTTAAGCATGTATGGCATTCATTTTGGGGTTAGATATTTACTGAACATGTAAAAAATGTACCATCCCACCTATCTCTATGTAATTTCCCAGCAATGGTACACTGACAAATCCTTTTCTCAGAACTGATGTGCTAGTTTCATCAGTGGTACTGAAGGCAAAATTAAGATGCTTTGACTTCATAAATTAATAGGTGGATTGCTTTTTCTTTTTTCCCCCTTCAGTCTTTGTATTTTTAGCTCTGTTCAAAAATATGGAGATAAAATTAATTCTTGCCGAGTGGCAGGGGACAAAGTCAGTAGGGGAGAAATTAGTTCCAGATTTTGACAAATACATTGTAAGGAAGAATTATTTGCTTAATAAAACTGCAACGATTACTTCACTTGCACTGCTGTTTGACTTTAAGCATCTAGTGTGAATATGCCAGGAATGCAAGATCAGGTCTCCAAATGTACATGGAGGAGTTTATAGACTAAAGAAAACCGGAGTTCGACATCACAGGGAAGTTACACCAGTATAATCCAAGGTGTAAAATGTCACACAGAAACTACTATGAAATGGCTTCAAATGTAAGTTAACATTCTTCTTCCACATGGTCTTGTAACAATGCCTCTAGTCTTGTACAATAGACCCAGTTTCTTATTACATTCTATGGGAGGTTTTTAAAAACTATAAAAGGTTATTTTAAGTTCTGTGGAACCATTTCTTCCAGGAGCATGTGGATGCGATTACTTCATGAGCTCCAAGGCTGCTCATTCTTACACTGAAAATCGAGCTTTGTCACAGGTCTTTGCTCTCAAAAAGAGTTGCACGACCTACAAGATTTCACAGGGTAAGAAATCAGTTCTTACCTTTGCCAAGGGTTTTTTGTTCCTTTGACCTTACTTTTCAATCTAATTTTCTGTGTTGGTAAGAATAAATTGTCTGGTAAGAGGGAAACAGTAGCTGTAATCTGTCTCAGGTTTATTTAGACTTTCACATGTCTGTGTTGGAAACAAGCCGGTGAAATACGGACTAAGCGAAATCACCACTGATGGGGAATAGTATATTGCATAGTTATCACTGAGAATGTGTCAGCTATGATGGTGTTTCAAGAAGGACCCTTTAAGGATCTGCCCTGCTATAGCTCACAGAATTTGTTAATAGGTTGCTAGACTTTCCATCTCTCTCCAGAAGCCATCTGTTTGAATTGAATTGAGACACAAAACTACGGATATGCAGAGGAATGGGTTAAAATTTATGACACTGGACCTGCAGTATATTTGGAAATCTGAAAATGAGCACAATTTGAGAAGGTTTCTCAGTACTTAAAAGGCTCTTGAAGAAAGAGAAAGAAGATTAAGGAGAGAGAAACCATACCACTCTCTAAGGAGACAGGTGTGGGGAAGATGAATAGATTATATAAACATGGATGAAGAAAATAAATGGCCAGGCAGCTGTATGACACATGGGAATTCAGGCAGTATGTCAAATCACATACTGAATGCATCATTCTTCTGAGACTGTTGAAATCTGGAAGGTTGACAACGTGGTTTCCACGAAATGTAGGTGGGAAGGACTCCAGTTTAGCTGCTGCTGGTGAGGTGCGGTGTTGTGCGGTGCTCAGTTTGGAGCATTGTGCTTTAAGAGAAATACACACATATTCGAGAAAATTTAAAGGAGAAACTAGGAGAAATTGAATATTAGTAATGTGACTAGGAAGAAAGGGCTGAAGTTTGAGCAAATGCATGTAAGAAATCCTTGCAGGAAGAGTGGAGACCTCTTGTTCCTCACAATCACTAGGAGAGGGGCAAGAAACAGCTGCTTGTGTGAGTTGGTAAGAGGAAAAACTTAGAAACTTGATGTGGTGACAACACTGGAACAGGCACCTCTGAGCTCAGTAATAGCTGTCCCTGGAAATTAAGAACAGGGCAGACATGCACACTGGAGATGGTTTAAGTGTACTTTGTGTACTGCAAGACAGACAAGAGAGGTCATCCAACTCCATTTCCCATTCTGTATGTTCTTCATTGTAAAAGGTTGCAAAATCACATAGGTAGCTCCGCCGAGCAACCCTTTCCCTCCGGCATACTTGACCGCTGCAGCCCTGCACAAGTTTGCACGGTGAGTTTTGTTCCAGCTGCCTTTTCACTATCATGGACTCTCCAATTCCTCCCAGCCTCCTGGAGCTGAGGTCTTAGCCTGAGAGAAACACCTGAGGATGTTTGCGATGTGGAAGACACTTTTTTGTCGGTATTGCTTTTTCTGGGTCTTCGTCCATGCCCAGAGCCTTAGAAAGCAAACGACCCTGTTGTAGCCTGCTGTCCTAGCTAACTCATTTTCCTAATCTCCACTAAGGGCACACAGCCATATTTGACATCTGTCTGTCAAATTCACAAGCCTCTCCTCGAATCAGCCCACCATGTTCCCCCTCCAGAAGCCTGTTAGCTGCTTCTGTTCGCCTTTGCGCTGTAGACTGTAGCTGCTACAACCATTAAGCTCCCACTTTCCCCAGTTTCAGTAAAAGGAGTACTTCCTTGGCATGCCCAAAGTTGATGGTATCGTGGTAAAAATGTGAAGTCTATACCCACACTGCACTTAGTAAAATATGTAATATCGATGCAACACTGTTATTGAAAAAAAGCTAAATAAGTGACATTTCTGTACTATGTGTAAATGCTTCTTGCATACATTATTTTGCGTCTAACATTTTGAAAACAATGCCAATTACTTTTTATTTTTCTCAGCTATACTGACTTTTCAGAGCCTGAACATAGGTTGGTTTAATTCTTGCCTTAGTTTTGCTGAAAACCTCAGTGATGGCAGCAGAGCGACTTGAAGGATCCTTTTTAGTTGTCAAATAAGAATCTGAAGTTTGTTTGATATTTACCGAAAATTTCATTTGAATTTTGTTAACTTGAGGAGCTCGCTATAGGATTCACTTTAGAAAAGGCACACCCACAATACCATAGTGGAAGGTGCGGTTGAATGGAGTCACGCTTTAGCATGGAAAATGGATCAATCTTAAGAAGTCCGTGCTGGGGTCCGGACATCAAGTGTCCTGTGCTATTGTGCATCACTGGACTAACAAAAATACAACATTGTTCTCTCTCTCTCTTGTTCTGAAATCAAAGACTGCATATTGTTGTCAATGCCAGAAGGAGCGGAGACTATATCTTGCTTTAAATATTTAAAGGCTCCTTTTCCCCAGATGTATGTATTAATTGGGAAACAAACTGGGGAGGAAATATCCTTTGAAATAAACCAGATTCCGAATGGAATAAGAAAACTCCCTCCAGTGCATTTTCTCCCTCTGTGTCAGCTTTTACAGTTCTGTTTCTGGCACACATCTTTTGAGATTTCTTTAGAGATTGTTAAGAAATTTTCTCTTACATCAACAAACAATTTTCAGAGCCTGAGCAAAGCTTTAATAAAAAGCATCTTGCACAGAAGATTGGTAATCAGAGGGAAAGGGGCAAAAGAGCTTATAGGGAGGGAAGCATAGGACTGCTTTGTATTTTGTTTTTTACTTTCTAAGATCACCAAAATGTAAAGCTGCATTTCAGGCTTGTAAATAACTGGGTATTTTCCAGAAAAGAAATGCTTGTATAGGACATATGTGTGTGTAAAGATCCGTATTGAGAACTGCAATCAGTAACTTTGCACTTGCAGGGTTGTGTTTATCAATGTCGCACTGTCATTAAGCTGCCCTGTCTCAGACTGACTCAGCCTGTCACCTAGCACTCAGCAAATGGCGAAGAACAGAATTTGCAGGAAACCCTTAGAGGTTCAGATAGTGCCAGAGGAAGCCCCTCCCAGCAATACTTGAAAAGCCTGGAAAATGTACAGTAGACCAAGTGTTTTGCTGAAGCTTTATATGCTAGCAAAAAGCTTTCCAAGTTTTTACTGGCAAAAGGCTCCTGGACTCACCTGCTATTTTTTTTCTTTTCCCCTTAGGGGTGTACAACGAACAGTAAGCGGGAATACCTCTGTACAGAGTTCAGCTGAGCTACCAGCAAAATTCCTGTCTGAGAGCGTATTGCATTACGAGCTCAGCAGACCCGTAGTGCTCTCTCGACTCTCTTGTTTAAACATAATGACAGCAGTACAGTCTTTTTCCAAAATACTTTGGGGTGGGGAGACAGGGTGCATGTATGTGTCTGTCTGGAAGTCCGTGCCTTGAAGGTGGAGGGAGCAAGTTTCATGTGATGCACCTTCAGGACTGAAGGTAAAGGAAATACAGGATGCACATCTGAAGCTGCTGCACTAATGAGAGAATTAAGAGAGCAGGAAGCAAGTACATACCCATAAAACAGAAGGTCAAACGTTTTTTTAGCTCTAGGTCTAAGTTAAAAACCACATTTTTGGTAATTCATTACGCACCCAAAATGTCTCAGATACTGGTTATTCACAGAGTGCCCAGGAGCGATGAAGGAATGCTACTTTTGATCCAAAAGGAGTGGAGATTAGCCGTATTAGCTTGGTGCTTTCATCACCAGGGGAAGCGGGGGAGAACCAGGGAGTATGAAATGGTGTTTTCTACTTAAGTAGGAATGGAGAGTAGGGAAGAATGTAACCCTGCAGAGATTTTTAGGTGTTTTCAACAACAACTGACTTAAAATGTGTGTTTTCAAAATATGCTGAGAGACTGTCTTACAGGAGGTAATCTTTCCCACGGTACAAAGAATTGTTTATAGTAGATGTTAAAAGATGAAACTTTTTGCTTTTGATTTTAGTTCCATCTATTTTTCAGTGTAGAAACAAGTGGGGTTTTTCTGTAGGTTTTGTTTATATCATTTTGTTTTCCCTTTTTGTGCTGGTTTGTGTAAAAACAACCAACCAAACAACCAAACAAAAAGCCCAAAGCAAATGAAAAAGTAAAAGGAAAGGAGAGGAATTCACAATACTAAATATATGTAGGAGTGGAAGATACATCCAGCACTTGGAAAAAATATGTATTCTTTTATATTAGAAGCATCCTTGCCTTAAAATCTCAAGAAAAGAGCAAGACGTAAAGGCTCCAAGTCTGCCACATCTTCTGTGCATGTTTAACTTCAGGCACTGTCATTGGTTTTGGTGGTGATGTGAGGGAGGTCAAACATATGGTAAGTCCTTGCAAAAATTAATCTAGGAGACTGTTGCTAAGTGGTCTGTGGAGTCAGTGCTTGTCTGCAGGAGCCTGGCTGCTGCTGGTGTTTTGGTTTTTTTTCACTCCAGCTGTAAATCTCATTTTTAAAATACCGGAGTATACCAGACGCTCTCCAAATAACACTCCTCCATGCAATTATTTGCAATAGCTGCCAGGGGGGGTATTAGGAGGTCTCAAAGGGGAGCAGAGCGTCTGCAAAACCCACTCTGTGTTAAGATATGATTCTTGCTCAAAAGTACACAAATCCCTGGGTTAGATCCACGTAGGCATAGCATAGACTCAGAAGTCTTGAGGAAAATGTTTTTTCCTGTCACTTGCCGAAATACTGAATTTCTGTCTAAGTAAAAAAGATACAGAAGAGGGAAGGAGCGGGGTAGTGTAAGTTTTCCCTTCACAGCACGACATGACGATTTTGATCTCTCTGCAGCTGAACTAAGTGATCTTGGGCAAGCTGCTGGACTTTGTGTCGTGGGTTCTTCAGCTAAATAGTTGTGCCTCTCACCCTTGTAGAGTCGCTGTGAAAATGCAGGCCTGTGGTTGCCACTGTTGTAGCTAGTGAGACAGAGCACGCCTCTGCTGGGCTAAGGTTGATGGGGAAATTCATGTGTAATACACTGATCAAATCGATCTGAAATGTACTTAATTTAAAAATTTAGGTTTGTTGAATGCATTTCTGGCTCTACCCTGCTTAACCCGTATCTATGCTGTCACAGTCACAGAGCTGTGTTATTTAAGGAGATGACTTTGCATGCTTCCCTGAAATGTCTGAACACTGAAGTGATAGCAGAAGATATGATGTGGAGGACAGCTTGGTGCTCTAAAACCACTGTTCTTACTCCATTCGTGATATTTCTTATTCTACTGGGCACTAAATTGCGGTTCCTGTACTCATCTCTGGATAGTGCTTTCCTTCATAAAGAATTTCTGTTGACATCGGTACTGAGAGGTCAGAGATGGAAGGAGCGTGCTCAGCAGCAGCGTTCATCTCTCATACACTGGTTCCATCTTGTGTAGCGTACTGCGGAAATATCTCAGGGTTGGCAAATGTATTGTCCATGGCATTTGCTTGACTGTCAAAATTATATCCTAGTTGTCTTCCAGTCTTCTACCTGCTTTGCTTGGAGAGCTGGGAGCAGGAGTGGAAATGACTCATAGGCAGCAATGTCAGCACAGAGGGAAAACAGTTGAAATAATCTTACAGCAAAGGCAACATTTTTAGTAGCAGAGGCCCTTTCTTTTTTGTGCCTGCTTTTTGCCAGTAGAGTGAAATAAAGAAGGAAACGAAGTAGCAAATTGGTTTGTGTGGTGGTTTTTTGGGTTGACTGCTTCCAGTGTGACAGCCCTAGCAAAAAGAGCATGTAAAGAGCCCTAGTAAAAAGAGCTCTGTAAGAAGTTTCCAGGCATGCTGTTTCTTCGCCACTTACTTTTCTGGGCTTGTTTTTTCAAATCCAACTGAAGTTCGCTTTAGTCCATTGGGAAAGAGTCCTTTCTGCATGCGCATGAAGAGGCACAACCAGCCCTCCTTCAAGAACTGGGCTCTTGGTTGAACTGCTGAGTCCCAGTTTGCATGAACAAAAAATGAACTTCTTTAATGACACAATGAAAATAAGTGTACAGGGTTTGAAAATAGGCTTGTACTTTTCCCATCTGCCCAAGTCTGGTGAAGGAAGAAGCATTTGCCTTGTGAGCTCTTCTTTGGCCTCCCACTGGCTGAAAGAGCTGAGAGGTGAAGGACCACAGTATTCCTCCCCTAACAGCTCACAGCTGTCTAGGTAGTGCCAAGGTACTCTGTAAAAAAAAGCATGAGACTCAAATTTACTCATTTCTTACAGTGTTTAGTTGAGAGTATAAAGAACTAAAATCCTTGGACTTTCACTGCCATCTCCTCTTCATTACAGGGCTCAGACATGCAGCCCCTCCTTCGCTAGCATGGCTTTGACAGCACAGCTATGGGTGCACCTCTGTCATGTACCCAACACTAAGGTGAACAGTGTTTTCAGGGCATACTCTAAGAGAGATTTGAAATATCTGTTTCCTTTCTCTCACTGGTAAAAATGACCGCTTAACCCCCAACAGAGCCCAGAGCCCATCATGCTCCATTAACAAACAGGCTAGCGGGGTGCTGTGCTGTGCAGAGAGCTCTGTGTTCGCCCACCGCTCACTGAAATCGTGTGTTTTGTCTTCCAGACTCCGACCTGAGCATGCGGACACTCAGCACACCCAGTCCAGCATTAATATTTCCACCAAATTCCCCCACTTTCCAGAATGGCAGAGGGTCGTCGACGTCTTCATCCTCAGTCACTGGGGAAACTGTTGCCATGGTCCACTCGCCGCCTCCAACGCGTCTCACTCACCCTCTCATCCGGCTGGCGTCCAAGCACCAGAAGGAACAGGCCAACATAGACCGGCTGCCCGACCATTCCATGATCCAGATATTCTCCTTCCTGCCCACCAACCAGCTGTGCCGCTGTGCCCGTGTGTGCCGCCGCTGGTATAACCTTGCCTGGGACCCTCGACTTTGGAGGACTATTCGCCTGACCGGCGAGACAATCAACGTAGACAGGGCTCTTAAAGTGCTGACCCGGAGGCTTTGTCAGGATACACCCAACGTATGTCTCATGTTGGAGACGGTAATTGTTAGTGGCTGCAGGCGGCTCACAGACAGAGGACTCTACACCATTGCCCAGTGCTGTCCAGAACTGAGGAGGCTGGAGGTGTCTGGCTGTTACAACATCTCCAATGAGGCGGTCTTTGATGTCGTGTCACTGTGCCCAAACCTGGAACACCTGGATGTGTCAGGTAACAGGAAACATTTCTATATGGAGGCCTCTGATTCTGAAAGCATCGCGCATTGTCAAAACCCTGGCCCCACGACTGCACACTTTCCCTTTCTCTGTTGTCTTTCAAAGTAGGAATGCCAGTCTCCTAAGATAGTGCTGGTGAGACAGGCACCACTAGAATCTCAATGCCCCAAATGCCAGCAGTATTGGAGGAGGCCGGGCCTCCTCCAATGGAGATGAGCTAGCAGAGGTGGCCTGTTCAAATAGCACAAGTACTTTTAATACATTTTTGCATAAAGCACCCTTACAAGGGCCCACGTTGCAGTCAGTGCTACAGCATATGGTGAAGGCTAGTTACTTCAGCAAAATTTGTTTTATCATTTTCATTTCTATATATATAATTTATGTGTNCTTATTATATATATATATATATAATGTATATGTCTGTAATCTGGTAAGTGACTTGAGAAGGAGCTCAGAATCAGTGCTAGGCTTTTGTCTGGGTATAAATATCAATTGTCATCCCCAGCTAAACTTCAAGGTCCCCTTGTTTCTGTTGCGAGACTTAGCTAGTTTGGATGATGGGGTTTTTTTAATAATGTATATATTTGCTTAGCGGCTTTCTGCTTTTCCTTTCACCCAGTTACAATGTATCACTACAGCTGTTTAGATCAGCAGAAATGTTTTGGCAATTTTCCTCAGACCTGCTCTGGGGAAACAAGATGTTTTTTCCCACGGTCAGCCACACAGAATTTCCTCTCTGCACATAGGTTGGCACTTAATGGAAAGGATGTAGCCAAGCAGAGCACTGAAGTAAATTTGATGTTCAATACTTATTTTGTGATCTCACTTGTTATCAGTCTAATGTTGTTATTAATCAGCCAGACCAGCTTTGCCATTGCAGAGGTACTAATGGCAATAAGCAGAACAAAATGGGGATAGAAGGTAATGCTATTGAGGCACTGGTACCCAGATAAACTGATTTTTTTCCAAGGCTGCCTATCATGTGTACACTGATTTGCTTTCTTTTTTCTTACTTTTATTTTTTTTAATTGATTTATTCAACTCTTTCATCTAATATTCTTAAGATGGTAGAATGTCAGGGAAGGCATCAAACCAAATAGCAACAAATCAGAATTATTCACTTTTTGTGGTTGCTCCCTGAAGTTGCCAGGTGACAAGGAGTCTCTGCGGGACTCCGTGGGAGTGCCATCCCATGGAGTCTATTCGCAGTGACCTTGCATATGAATCACTTATTGTCGGTACATACTGACGTTAGTTCTGGATCGCTAGCCACACATTCCGGTTGAATCATCTCCAACACCAGGAGAAAATGTATGTGCCTGTGTGATTTAGACCTAGAGCTACATATCACTTTGAAGGCTGGCTGTATCCCTGGCGTGTTTCTGCTTTTCTTACTATGCCCTCTAGGGTGGTGCAGAGAGTTGAGTGGCTCAAGTATCCTGGGCCTGGAGAGACAGGACAAGTAGAATTGCTGAGCTGAGGGTGAACTGCCTTGGCATACCAGTCTGGTAGCTGCCACCCTGAGCACACCTCGGGGCTTGTAGGTGGCTGAAAATGCTTTGGTCCACAGCCCCTACTGATAGATATGCTATAGACCAAAGGTAACTTTTTCAAAAGCAAGGAAAATTAAAAGATGATACCAGGTTGTGAAACAGGTTCTTTTGGGGTCTGTCTTCATTTGTGGTTTCCCCAAGCCTGTTACTTTCAGACCTAGAAGATGGTGTCTGTCCCTAGGAGCTCATCAGTTGGGTCCAAATTGTGTAGAGGGTGAGTAAAATACCTGTCTTCCTTGATTTTTGTCTCATCAACAGAACAGGAAAGTAATTTTAATCTCATATTTTTCTAAGTTGTCCTTTGATTTTGGAGCAGGCAAGGGAAAAATCCTGGCTTTGAACATGCTCAGAAGTCAGAGAATTTGGGTTCAGACATGGCTTTTTGCTGCCTGTGCCTGTGTCACAGTTTAACCTCAGCTGGTAACTGAGCATCACACAGAGACTCAATCACCCTTCCCCCTGCAAGGGAATGTGGAGAAGAATGGAAAAAAACCTCGTGGGTTGAGATAAAGACAGTTTAATAGGATAACAAAGGAAGAGAATAATAACAAGAATAGCAAGAATTACAATAATACAAGTGGTGCACAAATGCAATTGCTCACCACATGCAAAAGGAAAATAAAACAACCTGATGCCCAGTCTGTTTCTGAGCAGTGAATGTGCCTCCCAGCTAGCTTCCCAGTTATGTATATATGTATGGAGCATGATGTTCTATGGCAGGGAATATCCCTTTGGCCAGCCTGGGCCAGCTGTCCTGGCTGTGCTCTCCCAGCAACTTGTGCACTTGGTGGGGCCTGAGAAGCTGAAAAGTCCTTGAATTAGTATAAACACTGCAACTACCTAGCAACAACTAAAAACATCAGTGTGATACCAACATTTGTCTCATACTAAATCCAAAACACAGCACTATACCAGCTACTAGAAAGAAAATTAACTCTATCATCTCATCCAAAACCAGGACAGCTTGCAAATGAATTGAGGATAATTGATCACTGGGGTCTTGTTTTGAGTCCACTTTTTTCATTTTGATGTGGGTAATTTTGGAGGATGTTTTGGAAGCGGGATTCCATTTTCACTTCCTTCTCTCTGTAGTTAGGAGGGCAAGGCTTGCACCTACACATTCAAGCAATGCTCAGGACTGAAGTGGTTCGCTGATTTAGTTTCATACTGAGAAGTTGGGTACATGTGCTGGGGGATAAGGCTATACTTGTAGCTAGTTAATTAAAACCCAGCTCACAGTTGTACATCTAGCTGAATCCCTCTCCCCCTTGGATGGTTACTTGGCAGCAATAACATACCAAAATCTTTAATGTCAAAACCAGATGTTCATATTAACTTTTAAGAGTTTTCTACAATGTAAGTTCTGTCACTCTCAGCATCCACTTTGTGGGCAGGTCTGAGATATCTCTAGAAGTTGGTTGAGCTTGACTGCAAGTTATTATCTAACACACTAGCCAGTATTTTTTTTTATCTGTTTGGAAGTTTCTTCTCCCTTTTAAAAATCAGTTATACTTACTTTATGGAAAATCTTGTTACAAGAGCTTTGTTTTTACATTTTTTTTTATTATTTAGGACAGAAAAATTGCTGCAGACCCAGGAACTTGTCATTTTGCCTAAAAATCAGTCAGTTCTATATCAACATGGACTCTTTCTCTGGTGAAACCATTTTGAATATCCTCCCCATGAAATATTTTACAGTGTAGCCAAAGTAACTAGACAAGGCGATGCTGAGCTTGTCAAAACAGTGATCACACACTGATGTATGACTCCAACCCTGCTGGGAGACTTCTGATCCATTCACTTTTTAATTGCAGTCATTAAAGCGTTCCCCCTTCTTGGATCCCTAGCAGACAGAACGTTCTCCTCAGCTTCATGTACCCTTCATTCTCACTTAGCCAGATTTTAAAATTGAATTCTGGTCAGCATGTAAAATATCCAGACTGACTCCTTAATCCAGGAACCTCCTCAGCCAAACGCAATAGCGACAGCTATGTCAGGTCCAGCAGAACTCTGCCTAGGTGCCAGCTTCTTCTGTGGAAACCCAGCTCAAGGATGGGGACTCCTGTGGTGCATTTTGTATCACCTACTCCAAAAAACATATTAGAGGTGAAATTATTACACTATTAATATTTTACTGCTTCCCTTTAGAAAAATCACTTTGCATTATTGGGCGTGTATGTAGTACTTATTTGAAGGCAAATGTATTTCCAAAGATTGCACCATAACATAGATCTGCAACACAGTCTGAAGAGGAAATAACAGCATTCAGTTTTAAGAAGATGTTCGCTGAACAAAGTGGTTTGCTTGAAGGTCCCAGAGCTTCTGCATGACCTGTGGACAATTTGCCCATTTCATTGTGTGAGGCCTAAGGTAAAATTTGCATCTGTTCAAATAAATTTGAAGCCTAAATTAAAAATCCAGCTGCAAATTCAAGTGATGAATGTAAAAATCTAATTGCAGGTGGCACACTGTTTCAAGTCCGTATCCCATGCTTGTTATAGCATTTGTGTGAGCCCACTGGATTATCTCAAGGGATTTTTTTCCTTTTTGTTTTTGGGAACTGAAATATATTCATACCTTCCACGAAGCCTCTGAATAAGAACCTGTTGTATCAAATGGTATGGGTTTGGGTCGTTCAAGTTTTTGAGGTGGTCTCCATACATTGTCATGCTCTTTACTTCCAGACTGCAGGATTTGTGCAGCATTTCTAATACATGGAGCAATAAGGTCACCATCCTAACTTTTCTGGCTTTTCATGGGTCACTTCATTCCCTTTGGCCAGTGTTTCAGCAATACAGAAAATCTGTTTATATCTGTACCTGAGGGCACCTCTTTAGGCATAAGCCGCAGAATTTGTCTGAGTTGACATTTATGGCTAAAACTGTTGGACCTTGATGACTAACAGGTAGACCCTCCCTTCTTCCTTGCAGCTGTGTCTAGCTATGCTAATGCAATGTGCCCATCTGGACTTGGCACAGATAAGAATTTCCCTTCAGGAGCCCGAGACTGCCGGTTTGGAGTGCAGCAGAAACAGCATTTTCCAAAAAAAGCTTTAGCTTTCACTCACCACCACGCACAGAGTGGAAGTTAAAAATGGGGGAAGTCTGTGAGCGTGTTTTTCCCTTTGATCTAGCTCTTTATCTTGCCTTGCAAGGTCTGGCGTTTCTCCTCTAGTCTAGTTACCTCCGTTCATGGCCAGACATTCTCACTTGAAGCAGTCCTCTTCTGCGTCTATCCATGTCCTCCCATGCCCGTACCAGTCTGTTGGCTCCTGCTGACTCTCCCCATTCTCCTTAGGTTACCCGAATCTCCACCCTTCTGCAAGCACATAGTCTTGCCATAGTTTTCCATCCTTCCCACATTTGCAGGCTTGGGGCTGGATTCACAGCTGTTCTCCAAATGCTTTTTGGTGGGTGGGTGGGGTTTGTCTTTTTTTATAATGGGGTTGGATGGCGAAAGAGCCTCTGATGTTGGTTTACAAACTCAGCCAGTCAGCAATGAGACTGCCTCTGATCAAAAAGCTGTCTTGGTTGTCATGTAGCACTATTTTATTCAAATTATCATGGGTTTATATTGCAGTAACAGATCACAGACTGTCCCTAGATACACCTAGGACCGTCATGTAACATTTGGATACGGACAGAATCGGTCTGTCACTTTACTGGTGCTCACAATCCTAAAGCAACCTCGCTGACACCAGTGGAGTTTGTTATTTCCTCTAGTGTAGGGACATATCGCAGCAAATCCAGACTGGTCAGTCAGGATGATTCTGCTCTTGCAACATGAAGATATCTTCAGCACATCCAGCATGCCATTTCGTGCCCACCTTTCTGGTCCTGCTGTGTGATTTGTTTTTACTGCTTGCTTAAATTTGCTGTGTTTTTCCACTTAGGCTGCTCCAAAGTAACATGCATCAGTTTGACTCGCGAAGCCTCCATCAAGCTGTCTCCCTTACACGGGAAACAAATCTCCATTCGCTACTTGGACATGACAGACTGCTTCGTCCTGGAGGACGAAGGACTGCACACCATTGCCGCTCACTGCACTCAACTGACCCACCTGTACCTGCGCCGCTGTGTCCGCATCACCGACGAGGGTCTCCGCTACCTGATGATTTACTGCACGTCCATTAAGGAACTGAGCGTGAGCGACTGTCGCTTTGTCAGTGACTTCGGCATGCGGGAGATAGCCAAGCTGGAGTCGCGCCTCCGATACCTTAGCATCGCTCACTGCGGCCGGATCACAGACGTGGGCATCCGTTACATAGCCAAATACTGCAGCAAGCTGCGCTACCTCAACGCGCGGGGCTGCGAGGGCATCACGGACCATGGTGTGGAGTACCTCGCCAAAAATTGCACAAAACTCAAATCGCTAGATATTGGCAAGTGCCCTCTGGTCTCAGACACCGGCCTGGAGTTTCTAGCCCTCAACTGCTTCAACCTGAAGCGCCTGAGCCTGAAATCATGTGAGAGCATCACTGGGCAGGGCCTGCAGATTGTAGCTGCCAACTGTTTTGACCTGCAGATGTTGAATGTGCAGGACTGCGATGTCTCTGTGGATGCTCTGCGATTTGTTAAACGACATTGCAAGCGCTGTATTATAGAGCACACCAACCCTGCCTTCTTCTGAAAGGACACCCCGCACCTGTCGTTACAATGCAGTATTAAAAACACTGATGTATAAACACACGCTCCCATATTCAGTAATGCTGTCTTTTCTATAGCTCACGGGAGTCAGCTTTTCTTGTATGTTGTGGGTGAGGGGGGTTTCTAGAGGACTATTTTGTTTGCTTTTTGTATGATCACTTTTTAAGGTGTGGTGGGTCTCCATGCAGAGGCTGCCTTAATGCAAAAGCAATGAGGGCTCAGCATCCCCGGTGGGGTGCCATTTCCATAATAGCCATGATCTTGTCCCAGGCTACAGTAGCTGCCTCCAAAGGAAATAGCACATAATCCCTCCTTTGGAAATGCTACTAAGCTGTGTCAAATACATCTGAATTCCAGCTGTGCTCATGAAGCTGACTATGCAGTATGTGTCTGTGTTCCCCCAACTTCTTCCAATATGGCTGATAAAGCATCCCCTTGTCTCCAAGTATTTTCTCTTTGGTATTCAAGCATTGTAGTCCCTCAGGAAATACTGGGTAATGTTCTTAAACATACTTGATTGAGACAGAATAAGACCCGCTGGCCATTGCCGAGCACTCTGCTGAGTGAATCTGGAAATTCTGTCCATGCGTGGATCCTCTTGGAAAGCCCACCTCCAGGTCACTCGTGCATCATCACTACTTGCCTTCATTTCTACATCTGCCCTCTCCTGCACGTGTAGTACCACCCTCTGGTAGCACATAGGGACTTCTGGGTCTCATAAGCGGTGACATATTTACCTGAGCGGAGGAAAACAGATGAGATATTGGTGTCCTGGCAAAGGGAAAAGCCAGCAAATCAGCCTGAGAAGCTGCTGTAATTCTGCAACACGCTGAGACAGCACTGCAGTACATGGGGGATTCTCTGAGGCGTTGTGGAGCAGCTTGCACAGGGCAGTCCCAATTGCTGTGCTGCGTGGCTGTCACCAGAAAGTCTGTCTTTGTTCCTTTGCTGCATCTCTTCAGCAGCCACGGCACCACTGCAGCTGACACTCCCTGAGCAAACCAGGCACGCGCGTTGAGGTAAATTCAGTATGTGCCTTAATACACGTAGAAACCTGACCCTTTTCTGTGGCCTTCCAGTTGAAAGGATAGATGGCTGATCTCGACTTCAAAGGCGTTAGCCTGATGTTAGATAACATCCCTGGGGACAAAGGGGCTTAAAGCGTTATTTACATGAGATTTAGATTTTGTGAAACCTTGTGTGTGTTCCCTTAGGCTGGAGAAAGAGCTGCTGTTCAACAAAGAATTAAAACGCCAGCGTTGCCCTGTGACACTGGGAGCCCCTTCTACTCTCATGGTCACTCTTGCTCATGCAAGAGCAAGCGTGGTTTGGAGGTTCCCCCGTTTCATTGCCTCCTTCCCCAGAGCATGCGGTCATTTCATGGTTACTTTCTTCACAGCTTTCTGGCAGCCGTTTCTCTGCATTTTCACATGTAATGCTCAGATCTGAAAGCCAGACACGTTAGGGGTGATGATATTTTCAGGCAGGCCCCCTGCGCCTGACTGACAGGTGAATTCATACGTTCAGCTCAAACACTATAAATGTCTCGGTAGAGAACATAAGAAGGGAAGCACCGTGTCTGGTTTTCATAAGCAGTAGTTCCATCATCTCCAGACAACACTAATAAAATCATTGATATGAAGTGAAAATCCATATGCTCAAGAAAAATACATAACTGCTGAGGAAATACTTGTAGCAATGCTCTCTCAAATTACAAAAAAGCAATGGTTTGGACATGTCCCTGCAGAGGGAACTTGTCCTACTGCTGCAAAGGTTCTTGTAACTTATGTATGTTCCTCCAGTTTTGAGTTTCTTAACATACAGGATGTCATCAGCTCTGAATTATAAATCAGATTGTGCTAAAGCAAAAAGGGCCACGGAAAATTAATTTGTCATTGCTACTATTACTGGTCAGTCACTAATAGGGGGTGATACCGTCCTTTGGCCAGTTAGTATCACTTTGATTTTCCTTTCTGTATTTTTAAAATTAGAGATTCTTCTCCAGCAAGTAGTACAGTATATTTTATCTGAGACAGCTATACTCTCTGATTATCCTTTATCTCAAAATGGCCCCGAGGGCAGTTAAATGTTAAGCCCATTCCTGAGGACGGTGGGATTTTGAGCCATTTGCACTCCTGAAATATAAGGCCTCATTAGTAACATTTAACTGTTTATTAAAAAAAAAAAAAAAAAAAAAAAGCTACTTTTCTGGCTATGCTAAATTGAGTGAATAGTGCTACATGGTTTTTAAGGTTTCTAATGTTTAAATTGGCCTGTACTGTACAAATCTCACTATAAAGCCTTAATTTGCTACCAAGAAATAAAGCAATATATTGGTAACTGATGAACGTGCATCATCATTTGCACTAATTGATTAACTTCTGGTGAAAAAGGAAAGATTAAATACTTGTAAAACTGTTCTTGAAAGGTAGGTGGGTGAATGAGCACATCCGCACATCAGGTAGGTGGATGACGATATTAACAAAAGGAAAAGAAAAGTATTCATTGTAGATTATGACCTTGCCTATCTGTCTCTTTAAAACTTTATTTTCCTCATGTGGTTCCTCTTGACCCTGAAACATAATCACTAACTGGAAGTGTAAGTAAAAGAAAAAACAGTGTATAAAAAGCACATGTATAAAAATTTCAGGAGGGCCCCTGCATTGGTTTAAAGGCAAGTTAACATATTTGATGTGAAAAGTAAAATGGAATGACTGAAAGGGTAGAGCACTTACTAGTGCAGTGTTGCCTTCTGAATGCCCTGAAAACCCCACTCTGAGGGGCACTGGTGGAAAATGAATAACGGCAATTTTTCTAAGCCAAACATTTTGAAGTATGTAGTCTTACGTGATCTGAGCTGGCACTCTGAGTCTGCTACTTACTTCAAGAAAATTTGAATTTAACTTACTGATACAGCTTGCCTGTTTTTGACTTTTAACCTTTTTCCTATGTCTACTTGCAAACTGACATGACCAGAAAAGAAACTGGAATAGTGGATGTGGAACTGAGTTTGCTGGAAAGGTTGCGACATGTGACTGATGTGTCTCCGTTCCAGTCTGGGATTGGCAAAGGCTATAAATTTCCTGAGCGCAAATGTTGTTGATTCTTGAACCATAAAATTCGGGCTCAGGCACTGAGGCTTCTTCTGCTCTGCAATAGCGTGTGGTGATCTCATCAAAGAAAGCGACGATGAATCACATCAGTCAGGCTGGCATGTTGTTTATGTCTTTGGAATAACTAGTGTCCTGTAGAGAGAGGTGTCTTAGAAAAGGCACATCTAAACCACCTTGCGCTGTGGTTAGAGCCAAAGCTCTGTGTCCAGGTATTCATCCTTCTCATTCCCTGGGCTTTCGTAAAAAGTAGGGCTGTATTTTCCCCATTAGCAGCATGAGATTGAGGTGAACTTTTGCCTCTTTGAGCTCATCTGGCTTCCTACAAAATGCAAAAACAGCTTCTGTTGGATGTCTTAGACTCAGAACCATGGGCCGGACTGTAACCTTCAGTAGTGGCTTAAGTGGTTTCTAAAAACTACTAGCCCTTGAAATGGAAAATTAGAAAGCTAGTAAAAGGTCTGATTTTAGCACTAGACTTGAAGCAGGTCCAAACTCTCATTAAAAAGAAATATAGTGACCATTTGGACTGCAGACTGGCTGCCCTGCAGCTGCCAGTGTTAGTTTAAAGGGGAAAAGTTCCCTGACACAGTGTTGGTGCGTGGCTCTTCTTCCCCTCAGCATTCCCCAGGAAAGTAACCTGCCCTCGGTTTTTTGTAATTTTGTCAATTTAGCTGTTCATGCTGAAACTTCCCACGCTGGGCTTTGAAAATGTTAGCGGCAATGGTTCATCTGGTTCTGTAAATAAAGCTAGGAGGAGATGTCATTTTGCTCATGTTCAACTCCTGGTGACCTTTCCTTTGAAAATGGTTCGCTGCTCTTCTTCTCCTCTAAGGCCTTCAGAGTGAAAGTGCGAGCCTTGCTGGGAGGTCAGCTTTGGGACGAGGATGTCTCTTACTGATCTCCCAGTTGAGATTCACCAAAATTTAGCTACGTTATATGTCTTCGAACATCTCCAACTCCATGGCCAGGGAGAAAAGGGGCATGGTCAGACCTTCCGGAGCTTGTAGTCTGGCGAGGTTGAGATTTGGCAAAGCTAGGAGGCATTTTATCACTCTAGCAGTGTGACAGAGGAAATTACCTGAATTATATGGAAGGTGCCTGGAAAGTCAGGGCAGGGCTGAAAGATGGGGTTTTGAGAACTGGGACAAGAAGAAGGATGAAGGAAATTTCCTGGACAAGGGGAACTGGGGCTGAGATGAGAAGAGATTAAATGATTTTGTGTGAAGAAAGTGGGTCTAAGTTAAGAGAGGTGGGTTTGTACAGCTTGTTGAGCAGGGAGAGCTGGGCCAGAGAAAGTGTAAGTACTGAAGAATGAAGTTTGGGGCAGGAGCATAGAACCATAGAACCATAGAATCATTTTAGTTGGAAAAGACCTTGAAGATCATCAAGTCCGACCGTTTCCTCCATTCATCACTGTTTTGCTTGTTTCTATATGCCTTTACCAATTAAGTTTGCTAGAAAATGCCTTAGACCCTGAAACTCTTTATTACTGATTAATAGTGCTTTTTCTAAATAGTTCTTTCAGTTAAATTTGAGAACATTGTACTACAGAAACATGAAGAAAATTAACTGAACAGCAGACTTGGAGAAAGGCTGCCCAACTGCTTCAGCGAGGATGCCTCAAATTTGAAACAGCCTTTCAAGACTGAAATAGTAATTTTGCATGTCATGCATCCAATATCTACCCTGCTTTATAGTTTGCGAGGCCAGAAAATCTTTACAGGCAGAACTTCTGCCTTTACCAGCAAATGTATACGGAGGCCTGAGACATTGTCGACCTCAGCGCCTTGCTCCTGCCTTCACGCCTTTGCGCGAGGTAGTCTGTCGGGAAGAAGGAGGCGAGGCGGGTTCGTAACTTCTGTTCTTCCTTTGGCATTGTCCTTCAGCAGCACCAGCTGTCCTGCTTTGCGAAGGTGCAGGCGTCAGCGTGGAGCCAAATCCGGGCCCTTTTGATGACTGTGAAAGGGCATGATAATAACAGGTTCAAGTTACTGCCAGGCAGTAGACATCAGAGTTTAAACTTAGCTTAACAAAAATACATTTAACTCTGCAGCATTACTGCATGCTATTAAACAGATTAAATCAGTTTTCTCCATAAAATAGCTGAGCAATGTTTATTTTTATGCACTCCTGCTGTACAGCTGTAGGTTCAGAGCAGGTTTTTCCTCTATTTTTGTCTTCTGTGAAAACTGGACAGAAACGTCAGGTCATTTTTCCCTTGTCCTCTGGATGATCGCAGAGGCGCGTCTGAGATTTAAACTAGTTAATGGACAACTTTTCCAAGTGGGCTGTGCTAATACAAATTTAAAAAAATATTATGAGTGCAACAATCCAGTTGGCCATGGATATGTCAAATTAAGCCATTATAAATATAAAAGTTACTAAACAGGCACCAGAGAGAGAACCAGAGGGACCAGAAGGAGGGACCTTTTTTAAAAATAAAAAAACACAAGCTTTTATAAATGACCCTGATACTTTTAATGCAGAACAGAAATCTTAACCATTCCTTCTAGCACTAAAGATACTGTGTTCTTTGGGTTAGAATAGATCAGTTTTCCTTTGGTTTTTAAAGAAACATTGCATGCTGCAGCCTCAAGCTCCCATAAATGGTAGAGATGGAAAAGTCATCTTAAAAAGATGAGAGAGAATGCAAAAAGGGACTTGTGCCAAAAGGAATGAATATTTTTAACAGTTTCGTGTTGCATTGTCTGTCTTTGATGGCTCCTAAAATATTTTTTTTAATCAAATAAATGGTGATTCTTGAGAAGTTTACATTACTTCTTGAATATACTCCATTCACACAATTGCCTTAGCACATAGACATCAGAGCTTTAGAAAAATTGAATTTCTAGCTATAAAAAATAAGTGTAGCTAATTTACCATTTATAATTTGTCTTATCAACTGTTTTCACATCTTTATCACTTGACATATACAGAATATATCCTAAGCCTTTATCAGGGCAACAGAAAAAAAATCCTATATATTTATTAATAGCAAATTATATTTTTCTGACACCCAAATTTTGCTCTGGTTATCTGTTCCGTCTCTGTCATATGCTGTGAAAATACTTTTAATAACAGAGTTTATTTCTAGACTTGAATTACACTGTATTTCATTACCCTATGGTCATGTGTCTTGTGGTATTACGGTTGTTGATGTGTCCTTTGTGACACGACACCGCAGAGTGGCTCCCTGCATTTCAGCATGGAAATAGAATTGCCTAACACACGACGTATGTGACACACAACAGTTGTCAGAGCTCAGATCTCGTGTGCAACTGGCTGCTGAGGGTCTGAAAATATCCGTCACAGTAGCGTCAGTAATTTTGTAGTGATTCATTACTTCACTGCATGAAGTATCTTGTGGGCATAAATTGTAGGAACAAACTCTAACACCTGCTTTGGTGAAGGTAGTAGAGCTGCAACCTTTTCTTCATACTTTCCTTTTCATCTCTGCCCTCAGAGAGTTATCCAAGCTCCTGGGAGAGTCTGAGGTATTCTGCCTACGTAGTCATGGATAATACAAATACTGAATGGCTTGGTATTACGAGGAGGAGTAAGGATATTTATGTGGCAGGCGGTCCAGGTGAGGTGATTGCTGCAAGCCAGTGACCATTCAGTGGCCAAATCTTACTCAAGTTTCTCAGCGGAGGTGGGAAGTCTATGCATGAACGTCAGTAAATATGATGCTTCCCAATGCTTGTTCTTGCAGTGATATGTAAAACCACAAGATAAATCAACTGGGAGGAGGTGGTGTGTCCACATAATCAAATCATTAAAATAATCTTTGTGAAAGTAGCGTAGCAGAAAATCAGGTATACGTTTACCACGAGCCACAACGGCTTCCACTGACTGCCAGTATAAGAGTGAGCTGCTGGTGAGTTTTCATAACGTAGCAGGGTATCACCCAGGGATGCTGCTGGGGCAGCACCGGATTTGGCTTTTTTTCTCCCTGGTGTTGTACTCCCGTACCCGCACCACTGCGGTGGGACCCGCTGCCTTTTCCAGAGCTGAGACGAAGCAAGCGAGGGAGTGCCTGGCGTGCGGCAGCACCGGGAGAGCTGGGCAGCTGGGGGAGGGAAGGAGCGGGGAAGCAACCTCATCTGTCAGGATGGAGAGGAATGTCCTGGAAATACTGCCTGGAACAGCCTGGGATGCAATGGGAAACCTGGGAAGCAGTTTACAACAGGACGTTCTTGCCGCTGTGGCATCACAGCGTCTGCACGGCTGCGTGTGCTGGGGGACCTGAAGTGTCAAAGCAAGGATCCCACTGTCAACATCTCGCCAGCGAGAAGAAATACTGTCCGTCCCGGTGGAGCTGGGTCTGAGAGGGAGGGAAGCTCCGGCCAGTTGGGAGGGGGGCTCTGGGGCACCCTGGGGCGTGCCGGGCCTCATGTCAGGTGTTTGGCAGCTTGGGTCGCTTTAACTTAAATGCCATTTGTTGGATACCGGAGGTGCAAACAAGTGGAAAGTCTGCGCGGCGTGGTGTGGCCGGTGAGGGGTCCTTACTGCAGAGGCTGCTGGAGCCCTGTCACAAGCCCAGGAGAAAGAGGGGAGAAAAGGGGTCAGGGGCTCCTCTTAAAAACATGTGTTTGGCAGCAGGGGCTGTCCTGGCATCCAGACGGGCCCGATTTTCTCCCAAGAGTTTATGCTGTGCAGGGACTGCTCAGAAGCAGCGAACGGAGCAGTGAGAAGGCAGATGTGACCGTGTCTTGATAACCTGAGGAGAGGTTGTTGAAGATGCAACACAGGCACACGCTGAGAGACGCCAGGCTCTCCAGCTCATTATTGTAAAGAGAGAAGGGGTCGCGGGGGTTTTTTGTTGGTTTGGGTTTTTTTAAGTTACAGTTTTTTAGAGTTGCTTGGTATTTACTGTCTGTAGGAGAAGCTCATTCCAAACCACGTAAGACTGGCTTATCTTCAGATCGGAGAGGTGTCTGATTTCTGAACGTTAGTCAATTTTTTTGTAAGGCAAATTGATGAAGGCAGGAGAGAACCTTGCAGCCTGAACTTCAGAGGTCATAAACCTCTGGCAGGTTAAAGTTGAGAGCATGATAAAGCAGCCTCCCCTTCCTCTGCCAAAAAATAAGAAAAACCAAGGACAAATTGCATCGAAACTTCCAATAGAGTAAAGGAATTCAGGGCTGAAAGCTGAACTGCAAATGGTAATGTGTAATCTCTTGCTTAAAAGATATTTTCTCCCTCAGGACTCAGATGTGGTCCTGTGAAGCTGGAGAGTAAATTGAAAGCTATCATAAAGATTGCATATAGCGGGCACATGGATAAACATGCCAGTCGGGAAGAAGCAACACAGCTTTTCTGCAATAAATCCTCCCATGGGGTCACCAAATACATGGGGGCCCCTGCCCGGCCGGGGTGCTGGGGCACCAGAAGAGGTTTGAGAACAGCTGCTGTGTCTGGCATCACAGTGTGGGCTAGGATGCTACTGCTGGGAAAGAGATAAATAAGGTGGGATATGACAGCTACGGCAAAGGTCACTGAATCATGGACGGCTTAAGGGATGAAGGGACAGAATGTTTACCATGACTACTAGTTAAAAAAAAAATATATATTAAAGGGCATCAAGTGAAGCCAGCAGGTAATGGATCCACAGCAAATTAAAGCAGTCCTTTGTTTGCCATGGACCCTTCCCACAGGGTGTTGTGAATCCTAAATGTTCCTACTGGTTAAAAAGAGACTGGACAAGTTTGTGGAGGAGAAGTCTGTGTGCAGCTATTAAGCACGACAGACAACCTCTGGCTCGGGAAATGCCTGAGGCACAAAGAGTTGGAGGCTGGCAGGCTCTGCTGGGAAAAGGCGCTTGCTCTATTCTTGTGCTTCTCTCTCGGCATCTGGTTTTTGGCTACTGTCAGACAGGCTGTTCAGCTACACGGACCTTTTGTCAGCAGCTGTTTTCATATTTTGGTGTTTGTCTCAGCCAATCCCTGACACAGAGCACATGCTCGCTTCTTGCTTGCGATGCCATTAGTCAGAGTTGCTCAAGGTCCTCCAAAGTAAATACTTTTGGCACTCTCTTTTCAAAAATCCTTACGCTCCAGAGTGCAAACCCCAATCTTGTTGGGAGCGAACGTCCTCATCTATTGACTTTCATGGGAGTAGGCACTTGAAAATTTGCTGGGGGCTTGGTACCCGACATATTTAGGCCCTATTGCTGCGGGCCTGCAATAAAAGCATCTCTGCATGCGGAGGAAGGACCAGGGGAAGGAGAGCATTTTGTGCTCCCACAGACTCCTGCAAGTCGAGGGGCTGGTTGTGGCGACACATTGCTTTTTCAGGCCTCTCCCGCTCCTCTCATCTACAGGGAGAATTTGGGAAATCAAGAAACCTCTCGATTTCTTTAAGACAGCCGTGCTGCATCTTTGTAATCAACATGAGAATTTGTCTGTAGCCTCTGCTCAGCCAGAGATGTTTAAGCATCCCTGCTTCCCTTCACTCATTTTTAAAAGGGCCTGCCAGTTGTTCTGATAATTTCAGACGACACGAGGGGCTGCACAAGGGCAGTTCACTGCTCAGTCAGGTATTCAGCAGTATGCAAACAACTGGCTCGGATGCTTGACATGAAAATTTAATCTCCTTTAGATGCCTGGAAGCCAGAGCATGACCAGTGAACGCAGACTCGGTACAAGCTGTACAGTCACTAAGCGGCGGTCCGTGGGGGTGTGATTCCCAGGCTCATCTGGAGGAGGCAGAAGTGCCGCCCAAACTGGCAAAGCAAAGTCCCTTCTCTGCTTCTTCAAACCCTTTGCCTACTTCTGGCCCTGGGCCCACACAAATACCCAAACACAGCGAGGAATATAAACTCGCAAGGGTCTCAGCTTTCATAATATGACTAAGTTGTTTTGATTTAAGAGTGCTCGTCTTGCCAAGATTGGAAAAAATGAGTCCGTTCTCTTCCCAGCTGGATGTCAAAGTACACCCAGGTTTGCAGACAAATGCCCCAAATGCTCTCACTGAAATGAATGACTGGACCAAGACTTGAGTGTTGGAGAACTTAACTCTCTTTAATATTGTTTTTTAGGGAAACCTGGAGAAAAATAGGAAAAGCAGGACTGTTATCAACCTAAGTTAACAACAGAGCTAAGAAGATGAGGAATGATGTCTTTTTTTGTCATTTCCTTCCGAGGCCAGCTGACAGGTTTGTCTGTTCGGGGCACTCTTCTGTAGGGCACAGAGCATCAGCAACGCCTGGAAGCAAAGAGGGAGGAGGGATTTATGGCACCGTGAGAAGGAAAAGTCCTTGCTCTGCACATGGCTGAAGTCACCTACATTAAACTAAAAAAATGGGGAAAAACGGTGCACACAGAATTACTGTGCTAACCTTAGAGTACTGAGACGTTATTTGAAATTTTCTCCTCAGAGTTTGCCTCCAGTGCTGCAATATTTTGTGTATTTAAGAGCTTTGCTCAATTTGCCCCTTAATGCACAGTGCGTGGATAAACGCTGCCGATGTTTACACGTATTCTGGGTCTTCTCTAGGGTCGTCAATAGCTACTCCTTGCTGTGTAATCCCAGCCTGCCTTTTTTTCTTTTTTTTAAAATAAGGTGTTCTTCCTGTAATACCCTTACAGCTTAATATAAATGTAGACTCATATTGGGGAAAATAATCGCAGTATAGAGCAGCAGTTTGCAGGCAGACCTGTCACAGTGAAGGAATCCATACATTTGCGAATTCCTGGCACATTTGCAGGCCTACATTTATTCCTTGTTAGAGCTGGAGTTTCAGGAAAAGTGTTAGACCAAAGGCTCAATTTAGTTGTCAAAGCACAGGAATTGGATGCCATTAGAGATGCGCGAGGGTAGCCGAGACATCCACAGAAGGCTGGCAGGGGTGAGGCAGACTTGTGCCCTTTTGCATCGGCAGAGGGTGGCCAGGCAGGTGCCATCGGGCATCTCAAACGCCTTTAGCTGTCCTTACTTAGGCAAACACGCTTCTAAAGTTACAGGGAAGATGTTTGTGGTTAAGGTCAGACAGGATTTTCAGTGGGCCACAAACACACAAGAAATAAACCACAAACGATTGACTATGCAGGCAAGTATAGAAATGACTGTCATGTGAGGGTATGATCATTTTGTAATGTTGGCTGCCACAATTTTTGAGCAAATATTTATTCTTGGAGGAAGGACAGTTCAGGCTTCCTTTTCAAAGCTGAAATGTTTCTGATGTTAAAAAAAAAAAAAAAAGAAAAAAAGTCAGACAGCTCTTACCGCCCGGGCTTTGCTGAAGGTCTCTAGGTCCCTCTCTGGGAGTTGAAGGAAGAAGTCATCTCAAACTATAGCACTGGCTCCATCCCCAGCTGAAGGGGAAGGGATGTTGAGTCACAGTCTAGGAATCACTGAGGACATCCTAACACCTAAAATAGCTGCGAGGAAACAGCCCTGCTCTGCTTTCGGTTCTGCCGTTTACCTGCTGTAGAAGCAGCACCTCGTGTTGTGCCCGGGGGTCACAGCGGGAAGAGACGTGGCGCGGGTTGCACCCTGCAGTTACGTTCGGGCTGCTCTCCCGCCCTGCGCCGGGGAAGGTGCAGAGCTCAGGTGCCTCGCCAAGGGCGCTGCCGGGGAGGGGGTGTGGAGCAAGACCTGCAGCGCCTGTCTGAGTTCGGGCCTTCGGCCCCAGCGCCCAGGGCGAGAGACTCCTAACTCGTCCCTAACTGGGGACCTCCATCCACGTGGCCAACTCCAGGAGGGCTTCCCTTCTCCCTCCCTGTCCTGCTCCGCACATCCCGTGTGCGAGTGGCGAGCGGAGGCAGGGAGGGGTGAAGCCCTGAAGCCCAGCTGAGTTTTTGAAGCAGGGGCCGTAGCGCAGGCTCCGGTGCCTTGGCTGCCAGCGGCCGCACAACATCTGCTTGCAGCGTACCTGGACACTTCCAGGTGTCGCAAGTGTTGGCCTGGGTTTCTTTTCCTGCGTTATGGTCTACAAGGTAATGACAATTTGCACTGCTGCACATTTTTCAGCACTAAACAATTTGCTATTAAATGTTCTATTTGTTCTGTTTGTTTGCTCCCTAGGTATTTTTGCTTTGGGTTTTTTTTCCCCTCCCTCATCTTTCCTGCTTCTGCAGTGGCTTTCACACCCTACCTGCTTCTTTTTGATGTAAAATCAACATATTTTCTTTCCACTTAGCAGATGCCCTGAAGGTCTCTCAGAAATCCTTCAACTTTTTTATTTTTCCTTCAGAAGGCCAAACTAGGAAGATTTTACCATAAACCGTTAACTGCATGTAAAAAGGAAAAGCCAGAGCCTTGCTTTCCATGATTTCAGACTATTAAATACTGAAAGCTATCCCCCCAATTTTTTTTATCTTTTTTTTTCCCCCGTAACTACAACAGTTGATAGACCTTTTGCAAGTAATTGCGGGTTTGTGTGGAAAACTCTGGCGGCTGATGACAGCATGAAAATAATTTACTTTTGTTTTGCGCGTGAATGTTTTCCTGTAAAACACGCATCCTGGATCATTACCCAAGGTGAACAATTCATGTGAAAATGATAAATGTTTGTGCTGAATCGCGGTGTTTGTGATACTCATTGAAGGCAATATCAGCTCTCATTGCTAAGCAACAGTGCCTATTTAAATCAAAAGGTAGGGATGAGTTTTCTATCCTCATAACATACAGAAAGGTTATCCTCATTTATTTTGTAAGAAGGAGGTGTTAATGGGCTTATTCTGCAGAGGAAATTTCCCATCTCTCCCTCTTCATCCTTTCTAATAAGATTAAATACTCTTAAGGAACAAGGTGATCAAATTTCTATTTCACTTAAGTGGTAGAAATTTCCCTAACTAAAGCCACGTATTGTCATAGCAGTGTTAGATTAAAAGCTATGGCTCCTCTAACAGTCCACTCTCCTATTGGGCACTTTAAATCACTAGGAAAAATCATGCCACCCATGACAAGATACTTTATATTTAAAATACCCAATTATACAAGTGCCAAATAGCAAATAGAAAAAAAGTACAAGTAGTATTCTGGTTGCATGATGTCTCGGTGTTGGTGTCAATTTTGAAAATTAGATACTGCTGTGTACATTTCTTGCATCCTGCAACGCTGGTCTGAGGGCTTTCTGCTGCCCGCGTCACGCTGAGGAAGACAGCACCTCTGAGAGCAAGGGAGACTTCTTCTGCAGACCTGCTGCCTGGACACAGGGCTCCTTGAGCTCATCCTTGCAGTCTGAACAACCTTTCCTCGGCTGAAGATTTGTTGGCATGCAACAATTCATTTGAATCCTTAGTTTCCCGAAGTAAAACAGTAGGCGGGTTTTGTCAGATTCACTCGAGATGAGGTTCAGGTGAGAACCTGCGAGGTTCCCTTCCAAATCAATGAAGATTTCATGGCTCTGTATCACAAATAACTAGTTATTTTTTGTAATATCCCACAAAGTTTCATAACTGTGGGGGCTCAGCCTTCATTGCTCACCCAGTGTGAAAGCAGTATAGTCAGTACGTGCATTTATCTTCATCATATTTTCTTAGTAGTGACATTAGTTAATGTCACAGCTCTTGATTTTCCTGGAATGCTGTTGTGTTTCCTCATAGCCTGACCAGATTCAAAATACAGAGGACTCTCTCATACTGAGACATGTAGTTATTTCTTGGCCTGCTATTATTGATAACATCTGTCTCAGTATTATAATCTAGTTCTCTGTTGCACTGGCAGCCAAGAAATGTGGTGCTTCGGGATCAAAAATATCGCTGAGTTTGTTCTTGAAAAAAAATATTTTTTAGATGAAACAATTCAATTCTCCTTGAATTGTGAAATGAGATCGGTTTCACTGACACAGAACCAAAATATTTTCAAAACAATTTTAAAACTTATTTTAAATGCTGGGCTTTCGTTTTGGGTTGGATAAAACCCCTGTTGCATTCCTGTCCTTCCCAGTCTGACCTGCCTCCTGACCAACCTGACCAGCCTCCCTCAAAAAATGTCTCCGTTCACTGTTTAAACAAAAGCACTTAAAAACAATTCAATGAAATGATAGCAGCTTCCAAATAAAACATTTGGAGTTCATCAGCATGTATCATTTTACTGGGTTTCGCATGATTCATTTGGATGTATAACTCTACTCTGCGAACACTTTTAAAATTGTTTTCTCCTAGTTCGGGATAAAACAAAATTTGAAACCTGCAGTGTTTTAGAGGGAAATGGCATTTGCAGATTTGTGTTGGCTCGTTCCAGGAGACATGGCTTGCTGTGCTCAACCACTCACCATTCCTCCCGTATGGGTGGCAAACTGTAATGCACACCTCGCCGGTGCAAGCACAGAGTGATCCATAAATGCATCTTACAGAAAGGTCAACTGCTAATCACAAGCAATGGTAGGAAATGGGATCAAAATGTTGTCAGATTTTACAGCTTTCTGCAGAATGGAATCTTTTCCTGAAAAACAAAACAAAACAAAACACCCCCAAACAAATCCACGGTTATTTGACAACTCTGCTTACATGCTTTTAATATCTTTTCAAGTCCCCTTGTGATCCTGATCCCCTGTAAGGCCAGCAGCGAGTCTACACTTCCCCACCATCCTGGCTTCTCCTGGAATTTGCTAATAAAACCAGCTCATTTAACATAAATCTCCCGGAGTGGGGGAAAAAAAAAATAATAAAAAAAAATCACAATCTGATAAGAGCGAGGGAATGAGCTGAAACCCAGCTCTGCAGCAGACCGCCTTTCCCCTGGCGTGGGGTTCAGCCAACGCGCAGGGCGGCTGCGCTGCCGCTCGCTTGAGCAAGGGCTCCATCTGCGGGAAAAGGACCAGCATCCTTACCGAGGAGACAGTACGTTTTTGTAAGAAAAGAAAAGGGGAAAAACCCCTCGGGTTTCTCCTTCTCCAAATACATTGTGAATTACAATTTTGCTAAGAGGCATTGTCTGCAAAACCCACATGGAAAAATTAACTCTCTGAATCTATCTTCCAGTAGTTAGCAGAGCAAGCTATGCGCTGCTGAAGTGGTGATGCTGCTGGGTAAGGAGTTGCTTTTTCTGATGTTAAGTTACTGCAGCTTTAGGGCTTGCCTGGAACCGGTACCAGCACAGGTTGTCTGAACTTTTCATGCATGAGAGCAAACTGGGACCACTCCTGTAAGTGGCTGCGTGTGCGTGCACGTGTGTGCGCGCGCGTGCACGCTGCTCCCCCTCTGTCTGCATTCCCATTCTTTTGGGGTTTTTTAAGTTTGCTGTTGCCATACATGCAAAGCACGGGTATTTGGTGTTGTCCCTGTCAGAAGCAACATGTCTTCCGTACGTGTGCCCTCGCCGTGGGCAAGTCTGTTCAACGTCACTTGGCGGAGCAGCAGCTGCCCTTTCCTAGAGAGCTTTATAGTGGGGGAGCAGCTGAATGTCGATGCTCCTGGAAATGACTTGCAGGGTGAACGTTTTCTCACAGCCCTCGTTCCTGACAATCCAGCAGGCAGCTCCCTATTAGGGTTTTTTATTACCTCATGTAATTTGTCTGTAAGCTGTCATCTTCTGAGATTATATGTGGCTAAGTGCAATCCTTCTGTTCAGCAAGGGAGAAACGTGGCTCACTGGTAGCTGGGGTCTCTTCTGCCGTTGTGAAAACGATGATGTTTTATTTCTGAGGGCAGAGACCTCCACATCATAGCTGTTGCCTGGTATTTCTGCCATCAGCTAGTAGTGCAGGATCCCATGCCTTACCATGCTGTATGGTCTTAATGGGACCTTTTTTTTTTTTTCTTTAGGAGGTCCAAGCTCAGTTGCTGGTGAATAAAAGAGAGAGGAGGTTTTGTAAAAGGTCCCCACACGAGTGTTGCAGTCTGGGCGTTGCAGGATACCCACCTGGCTTGTGAAAATGGTTCCTTTGGGCCTTAGGGGCTGTGAAGCCCTATCAGTGATCCCTTCACACGGGAATCTTCCTATAGCTTGACAAGTGGCTTAGCATGAGCCCAAGGTTCGGTGACCCCGGGTGAAATATGAAACACTGCTGTAAATTCGCTGTGTCTCAGTCTGTGTCCTTTTTGTGCGGAAAAACAACAAACCCGTGAAGCGAGTTAAACGTCCTTATACCCAAGGGCAGCAAAGTCCAGAGCTCGCACCACCGCATTGGCACACCTGAAGTTTTTGGTTTCAGCCGGGCTCATGCTGAGCCCTTCTCTGGCCGGCCTGGTGATGCTACGCGGTGGGTCGGGGAGCAGGGTCTCATGGGTGGGCGGAGGGGCCGAGCCAGCGTTTGGCTGCGGGGTGTGGGTGAAGGGCTGCAGGACCTGTTGTGGATCCATCCAGGTGCTTCTCTGAGCCTACTGGGGAGTTGCCCAGGAGTCGGATATTCAACAGAGGCTTCCCAGCCCTTTGTTTCAAGAGGAATTTTCTTCCTTTGAGTAAACAGTGTGTCTCTACCCAAAAATGTAAATGAAAATCTTTTAAGTAGCCACGGTTAAGGCATAAAAGTGGTAGCTTCTTACCTGATGTATTAGCTGGAAGGTCTTGTGCTTTGACAGCAATCCCTTTAACTCTGTGGATTATTACAGCTGACCAAAAGGTGTCTCCTAATTACTAGCCATAGCCAAATCCCTCTGACTTAAGAAAAAGTCTTTCCTTGCTGTAGTAGGACAGTTTCTGAATTATACTGTGTACTTTTTTCTGATTTAAGTTTTCTTATGAGACTCATCACAGAAGAGGTAGGAAATACTTTTACTGCCGTCCCTCTGTATAGATAACTGCTTGATGACGTTCTAAAAACATCAAGGCTACGACCATTAGCAGCGTCACTGCACCATTTCCCTCCTAGTGTTACTGAAGTAAACATTTCCATAATAGGTATCACAAAAGCTCCCTAGGGAAGAAAAGTATGTATTGTAATGCGGGAAGGTTTCCTTTGCTTGCTTTCAGCGCTGTTAACACCATGTCCTTGCCCTGCTCTGATTAATTGCCCTGCTTTTATCTTGATTAGCACATTTGCCATTAGGCTGGCCAGCTGTCAAGCTAAGTTCAATCACTGTAGACAAATGCAAACTGCCCTTGTGATTTTACATTTCTAACTGATCATCCCAAGAAGATACAAGGGCCAAATCTCCCAGCCTTCCTTTTGCTGGGCAGGAAAAAACTCCTTCCCACGCAACTAATGGTACTGGCTTTATTAGCCTAACTTGAATAGGGCAATTCACAATAGCAGAATTGATTCCATTTTCTTTTTTTTTTATATAAGAACAAATTGTATGTTATTTAGACAGTAGAATTGCTTATGCACCCAATGTTCAATTACATCTGGCTCTAGAGGAGAAAACACTTCTCAGACAAATTGGATATCACTTTGCCTACTTCTGAAATGTGAGCATCGATACTGATACGCAATGGGAAGCGGGGATGCAAGGGAGGGGGAGAGAGGAGAGGGTTTTTTACAGGTCTTTGCATCCCTTATCACTGCACTCTTCCAATGGAGAGAGCAGGCACAGCTGTCATCCAGGAGTGTCATTTGAAAAACAAACAAAGCACCCAAGCATCCTCCGATTTTTTGGAGGTGGGGAATGAATTCTGTGTCTTAACCAAGACAATCCTGCTGTGACTTGAGAAAGTCTAAATATACAACGTGAGGTTCCAGCCCCTGTACTGTGCAGCAGCTTGGCACGCATATGCTTTCTTCTACTTACTGGACCAAGTCATCCGGTGCTGCTTCACTGTCTTGTTCCTATGACTTTTCTCACTGCCAGTAGTGACCTAATTCTTCTTTTCAGGCAAAATGACTGGGGAATGTGTCGGATATTGTGGTTTATTGAGGTGAGATTTTTTTCAGATTTCAGGGATAAACAGATGCATGCATGTACACTGGGAGCCCAGTCCAGATTTCATGAGGAGTCCCTTGGTCATCAAGTAACCTGACCTGCTTGCAGACTGTGAAGCCTGAACTTTGATTTAGAAATAATATGAATGAAGGGAGCTCCTTTGTGAAAAATCACCCATTTCACCCATGTATCATCTGTAGTGAAGCTCATACCTACCTACCTAGTGTCCAAATGCCTGTTTAAAACCGCTGGTTTGTGGGGGCAGGGGAGGAAGGCTGCAGCACCTCTACTCCTATGACCTGATTGTCTCTCGCTGACTCCTAGTTTCGTTCTTCCTCTACTAAAACTGAAGCTCTGTGGGGACAAAACGGTCTCTGACCACTGTGCATGAAAGAATAGACTTTCAATGCCAGAACAGCAATTACAGTTTGGGTCTAATAATTTTGGCTTCTAGTAATTAATGTAAATAGGCTGAAACAGCCTAAAAAGTACAGTGTACTTGAGGTAGCACAAGTCTTTCACAGCCCCAAAGCAGCTGGTATACAGGTGGCTGGATTTTTATAATTGTTGCTTTGCAAAAGATCTTAAGACCTGAACTCATTGCAACAGGGACAACTCGTGCTCTCTCTGACATTTAGAGACAGCTGACGTGATTTTTACCATGTAAGCCAGATGGGAGCATTTTCTGGGTTAAATAAGGCAAAATTGTGCCCTGCTTGTCCCTACCAAAAGTCACTTTTTCCTTTTTTGGTACATGCCACCATTATGATCTTCTAGATTCAGGTATTTTAATCCTTTAGCTCCCTCCAAAAATAGCAGCCAAGAATTACTGGAGGATTTGCAGTATGCACGTGGAAACTTGTGTCAGATGCTTCCGTTCTTTTCTCATGGTCAGAGGCAGAGTCCAGCTCTGAGCTCAGGTTCCCACTGGTAGATTACTGTATTACATGATCCTTTTTAAATAAAACTTGCATTTAAATATACTGTGATTGCATAAAGGCTCTCCAGAAACATATAATCTCTCCTCTGCAATATTTCTCTCTTCTGCTCTATTTTCTCCTTGAAATAGCAGTATGCAATTCCTTGGCATTAATCTGTGGACTTTACACTGCAGAAGAGGACAAAAGAAGTGACTGCTCACAAATAAATATAGTTACACCCTTTCCCAGATATCATCAAGGCTAATTTAACCAAACTGCAGATGAGCCAAGGAAAGGTTAGCTTCTAAGTAAGAATGGTATTTCCTTCAAATGGGAAAAAAAAAAATATTTAATCATAGCACACTTCTGCGCTGCGGGTTGTAGCCTTCTCAGTGCTCTGGGTTAAAATAGTGTTATTGCTTGCCTTTGCAGAACAGCAGCATCCCTGACTTTAGTTTTGCAGAGAACCTTCTACATCGCCATCAATGCTGAGATAGTACGTACAGCGTAAGGCTAGAACTAATAGCCCAGAGGAAGCGTGACTGCAGAGAGGAGCCAAAGTGCTGATGTTTCTATGATTAATAATCACCTACTGCCTGTTCCACTTGACTAAATGCTACTGAAAATAATAATAATGTACCTTCAGCATAATGAATTTCCCCCAGCTCATCTGAAAATCTCTTTATCTGGGTATTTTGGCTGTCCTCCACTTTGGCCGAGTAGAACTATTTCGTCACTGTGAAACCACTTGAGAATTTGAGTTGAACAGAATGAAAGGAAAAAATAAAAATCTGAAAGAGCAAATGGCAGCTCAGTTTGAAAGAGACTTCATGTAAGCAGAGAGGCCCAGACTGGCGAAAGCTAAAATGCTACAGGGTCTTAAGTTTCTTTGTACAATCTGGATGACCTTTTTTTTTTCCTTCTTCTTCTCCCCCCCCCCCTCCCCCCCCAGAAATACACCTTTTATTTCATAAAGGAAAGCTCTATAAAAATGTTGGGGTTTTTCTCCTTATGAAATCTGGCCTCAAAAACTTAATCACTGGCTTTATTATTTTATTTTTTTTTTTAAACTTTGTATGGCTATAGTTTGTATAGCAGGGACATATATTCCAACCTAAAACAATACAAAGAGCCCCTGCCTGGCCAAGCCCTGGTGGGCACCGGGGCCTCACCGCTGGTGGGCTGCGTGGCTGGCAGCGTTGATACACACACACGTACCCCACGACCAAAGTGATGGTATTTGAACGCGTGCAGTAGAACCAGAGTTTCAATACTCCCGTGCAGTTCTGTAAATATTTTCCTGGAAACAGTAACTCTGTGTTACTGAATCTGCACATGTTTTTCTACATTGTATCTCTACTCATTGAATTAATTGAATTCAAGCCAGCATCAAATAGTGGATTCATATTTAGGACAAGTTCAATATTATGCTGGAGATTTAGAGTGAGGATGCTGTTAGATTACGTTATGTTACATTTAAGTAGGCTTTAAAAGACCCTGCTGGAGAGCAGAGGCTCCTTGTAATACGCTATGTATGCACAGCGAGGAAGCTGCATATTAAAATTAAAAAAAAATCTAAGAACCTAAAATCTACTTTAGCTACATAAAGGGTGAGGAGGATCCAGGCACAGAGAAGCAAAGTGAGTAAAAAGTCATCAGCAGAACTGAGATGGAGACCTAGGACCCTGTTTGCCAATGTCCCTTTCCATCAGTAACTTTGTCCTGTTCTACTTTGGCCACTTACCAAGTGCACTGAAGAGATGTTGGGCTTTATTTGTGAGTTCTTCAACCTGTTCTTCAACCTTTCAACATGCTTGAGTTTTTTTGTAAATATGCAAATACCAACCTTACTGGAAAGTTAAGGATGGAATGACTTTTTTTTAAAGAGTCATCAGATGATGGGCATCAAATTACTTTCAAATATGAATGGAAGTGCATCCTAAACAAATTGTAACCAAAAAAGAATGAAGACCAGAAAAGGCATTCTTGTATTTTTTCAAGGAAAGGCTGGCACTGATAAAAATCCACCTTCCCACCCCACCACCACTGTTCTGCTTACTTTCAGCAGATTCAGACTTAGAGTGAAGGAAGTTTCTGAGTTCTGGTGAGGATAACCAAGAAGATAGCGCTTATCATCCCTCTTGTAATTGAGGGAGATTTTTGCACAGCTAGAACATACCATCATGTACCCTATGGAGTCAAGAGTTTTCACATGCTTTCTTGCATCATATCCAGAAGGTGTTGGATAAGCTCTGTTACAGAACATGGTGAAAATTGTACATGTGGCGAAAAGAACTGTTGTTCATCTTGAAGTTGTTGGTTATAAATGAATGCAACAATGAAACAGGGGTATTGCCTCTAAAAACTGCCCCATTTTTATATGTACTGAAGTATTCAAGAAGATTCACTCTAGTAGGCCTAAATATTAATATTTCACTTCATCATAAAATAAATTTTCTAAAACTCTGTGTGCTGATTATCCCAAGTATCTATTTTAAATTGTATACTCTCAACATATTTTTCACTCAGGTTCTACTTTTAAGAGTGGTTTCCAGCTCTGTGGTGTTGACATGTGGGAATCTTTATAACAATATCTATAAATACTCAGAATCAATAATGTGGTTCTTCTGGCTAATATCTAGAAAGATATGTAGGGAGTATTACTCACCATGCAGTTTGTACATGTTTCTCAGTTGCAAACAAAATACAGGTAAAGAGATCATCAGACAATAAAAACTAAGTTACAACTGGACCTGAAGATGAATCACTCTGTCTTCCAAAGGATTAATTTTATCATACATGATGAGGAAACAAAGAAAATGGGAAAGGAAAAAAAAAGTAATGCAGAAATACAAAATACAAATATAAAAGGAGTAGGAATCTTACAAGTTTGTAAGCTCACATATTTGTGCTGCCTTATACTCTAGTCAAAAAGATGAATGTTCTGCTGATATGAAAAATTCTACATTTTTCAGGTAGCTCTGTATTTTAATAAATACCACAGATTGGAGGGCTAGGGCCACACAATAAATCAGGTTTGTAGCCTGGTAGTTCCCGGAAAACCTCACTTTAAAATCAATTTTCCTGTGTGTAAAGGGATGTGATTTGGTAGCTTGCATCTGTTTCCCATGGAAAAAAATCTTTTTATACTGCAATGCCTAACAAAGCTTCATTTCCTTGCTGAGAACATACTCAAAACTAGACGAGCAAGTGTTTTATATGGTGTTAAAGTAGCAATGAATTAGAAAATACATTGAAAACAATTACTTAAATATCTGAATTAGTTTTGCGGTAAATAGTTGTTCAAAAGATTTGTCATGACATTGGGTTTTTTTTTTTGTGGCTGAATACTCAGATGGGTGCACTATTTGCAGACACCCTCTTCATGGCCTTGCTGCCTCCAGGGCAAAAAGGGAAAGCTTTGCAGCATGTTCTTCTCAGCAAAAGAAGGAATGGAAACCCAGCCTCCCACCGCACGGAGGAGTCAGCTGATGCCGGAGCTGCTGGGTGTCTCATCCTTTACTGGGTTCTCCATCAAGCTTAATCTGGCAGAGAGACTTTGAGAGTATTTGCTTCATTCAGCCCTACGTGTGAGGGAGGGAGAGGAAGAGCAACCTGCAGTTTGTGGTGGGAATTGTGGATAAGCTTTGCTGGGTTGCTGTTCGTAAGCGATGCAATTTGGGCAGCTCTCGGTGTGTAAAGGGACCTCCCTGGCAGCGACCAAGGTGGCTCACAACCCTTGTATGATGGAGACATTCTAGACTTGTATTAAAACAAAAAGAAGAATTAAGTACCCAATGCGGCAGTATTTAGGCACCTGAGATAATTAGTAGATTCTCTCAAAGCTCATTACGAGTCAATCAGGTGACCTTCACCATGGATGAGGCTCAACATTTAGCTCTAGGACCAGGGACTCTCCTACAAACGTGAGCACCACAACAGGCAGACTCGCCGTGGGAGTGCTCTGGCCCCTGGGCCAGGCAGCCACCGCGTCTGGGATGAATCTGAAAAATCGAAAGGTTCTTGCAAGTGGAAGAGAGGCATGTGGAAAGCAGGCTGGCACTGCCTGTTAGGAAGTTGCTTGTGAGCAGCAGTGGAGAAAGAAGAAGAGGTACATAAGAACAATATACTAGAAAGAGAAAAAGAAACAGCTATAAAAGATAATATGGTATATAAAACACAATATACACAGCCAGAAAGTCAAAACAGGCTCTTAGAATCAAAACTGCAGTCTCAGACTACGGCCGCTTCCCACATGTGTAGGGATCACTGGGACAGGTTGCCCAGAGAAGCTGTGGCTGCCCCCTCCCTGGAAGTGTTCATGGCCAGGTTGGATGGGGCTTTGGGCAACCTGGGAAGAGATTTTACTCTTTTTTATATTGTATTTTTATCTCAATAAAAAATCATTTAAATTTCATTTGAACTGTATCAGTTAAGAGTTTTTTTTTTCATTCTAAGAGGTTTGCAGTGCCAGTATAAAACACTGTCAGAGCTTAGACATAAGAATCCAGCTGGTAGTGCCAAAATGTCCTATGTCCTCACAAGCATTGCCACTGGGGGGTGGGGAAAGCCGCTGATGCTTTCCCTCAGTTAATGGAAGAGCTACCATGAATGCCAGGAAATTTTATTTCTTGTACTCTGATGCCGGAGGAGGAGGATGGAAGCACCATAAACCCATGTGCCATAAGGGTATCAGCATGGAGCTCCTCAGGAGATCCTCTCTGGTCTCACTGTGGGTAGGGATGGAGCTGAGCCCAAGGTTGGGAGGTTGGGTGTCAAGCAAGACTGTCTGCTAGGTTCATCAGGGTCCACCTCACTCAGTCCTTTTCCTGGCAATCAAGAGACATCAAACAATGGGAGAATTCATGTCCTCCCATGGGTCACTGGCAGAGGTTTCTTCCTGCCTTCTTACACATTTTCCTTTCAATAAAGGAGTGGAAGATAAATCAATTTTTCCATTTTGGACAACTGGAGGATGTCTTTTAAAGGAAGGACAACACCCTGTGTGCAGAAATTACTTTTGCTTTTGACAGGATAATCTTCACAGGGTAAAATTTCCCTTGAACTTGAGGAGGGAAATGGTCAGTGAATGGCAAAAGATCCTAGTGGTATGGCTGTGCTGAATACCCAGAGGCATCTCAATCGGACAACTGGCAGCTCCACAGGTTTCAGCATTTTTGAGCCCTCAAAACTGGCATGGCAATGAGGCATTGGGAGGAGGAAAATGTAACAGGGATTAGCAGGACAGTGTTGGGGACGGACACTGTGCCAGAAGGGAACTATAGCTTAGACACGATGCCTAACTATAGGCTAGATTCCCACATTATACTGAACATAGGGTAGGCCTATAGTGAACGCTGGACATTGCTTTCCCCACCCAGAAGCAAAGGTAAGGGCAGGCAACACCCAAGACCCATGAATGCAGGCACTCAGGAGATGGTTGTGACACTTTGCAAATGGATTTAAGGAGAATAGCTGGTCAATGCCATTTCTCTGCCTGTTTCTGCCCGGGACTAATCCCAATCTACTGCAGCCTTGTCTGAAGTGACATCTGATGGGATTATTTCATGTCCCTCCTGCTGTACCCCCACCTCTGCCTGCCCAGATGTGGAGTCTCCTTCTCTGCATGTAGACTCACTTCTAGGTGGGAGTTCAGTCAGTGCTATCTGTGTTTTCTGGGAAGCTCCAACAGGTGAAGAAGTGAAGCTTTTTCCCCTCCCGTCGGAGAAAGCCAGCTGAAAAGGCAGGCTCTGCCAGTCGCTGTGTCCCAGAGCAGAGCAGGGAGGTCTGAGGGGTGTCCCAGGCACGAGGAGGAAGGCCAGCAGCAGAGAAGCTGGACTGTGTGTGGATGGAACAAGGGAAGGCTTGGGCATCCTCAGGCTTGGAGTCGCTAACGAGGTAAGAAAGCAGTCCGTCCACTGCCAGGGAGCTCAGTTTATCCCTCCTGGCAGGGCATGCCTGGCTCTGGCTGGTGGTGGTGCAATCAAATCCAGCAATGTCCTGAGGGTTGGGCTTTACATGCAGTCCCTCTCCTGAGGAGCATCACCCTCACAGACTGGTTTTTGAGTTCACAGAGAGCAGCAGTAAAAGCATGCAGCACCGCAGCCATCACAGCTCCTTCTTGCTGCTGCCCTACATCATGAAGGGCCTGGACAGGGGAGAGAACAACTTCGATCTCCAAGAAATCCAGTTCTAAGTAACTTTCTTTTTTCCTTCTGGTGGGGTTACTGCATTTCAACACCTGTGGGGCAAGATGAACGAGGTGTATTGATGAGAAGGGAAAGGCAGAACAGGGAGATGTAGCAAAAGAGCGGAGGCCTGTTCAGCTGAATTGTGCAATGGATGGTCATGTTTTCGGTGCACGTAAGGGGACAGCTGTTGGCCTCTGATGGTTTTCATAGGGCACAATGCGTCTCAGCTCTTGAGGTTGCTGCGGCATGAGCAGAGTCTGTGTCAGCTGGGGAAACGGGAAAATGCTGACATGCATCTCCTTAGCTACCGCGTTTAGCCCATCGATGATGCTTGAGAAGAGCCTGTCTGACCTCTACCTCGTCCACCAGCAGAGTGAAGGCGCAAGAGCTGAATATTTGACCTAAATGATGAGTTTAAAGCTGTCCTATCGTGCAAAGCGTACACCCTTCAGTGTACGCAGCATGGTGTGTCTGGGGCTTTTCTTGAGTGATGGGTTAGAAACTGTCACAAAAACCATAAGAATTTGAGAAATGGACAGGAAAACTAGTTTATCCTTACAAATGACTGAAAATGGCAGATTGGTCATTATGGGTTGTTACTTACCATGATATTGCGTTTACATTTTTTTTAAAGTGTTTTAATTAATAAAAAACATGAAGAACACTTTTCTCCACTGGACTAAATGGGTGTTTTATTAACTATGTAAACCCCAAATGAATGTCCTCTGAAGGTGATAAACACTTGATGTAAGGATAAATGTTGAACAGGTCTCTTAGAAACCCTTGTTTCATGGACAAATGCCAAATTGTTATTAGTGGCAAACTAGGATGTGGATAAATTACCTTAACATCTGGGAGTAAGTGATAGCCCAGATGTGTTTAGTGGGAACGAACAAACAACCCACCCCAGCATGTGCTGAATATGAGGCACTAGCTTGAACTGTCTTGCTAATATCTGCCTGTATACAGAAAAGTTTCCATTTCAAAGTGTAAAATCTTTTATAGTTTCTTTTCTAAATTTTATTAATACAAGCTGAATCTGCATGGGACAAGAAACAGCAAAGTCTAACAAGAAACATTACCTAGATGGAGCCAGTCTGTGCCTGGAGGATAGATTTCCTTGTCGTGTTAGATCAGTTAGTCAGGGACCTACTGCATGATCTGAGAAGCTGTGTGGTGCAGTCAATGTGCTGGAGGGAAGGGATGCCATCCAGAGGGACCTTGACAGGCTTGAGAGGTGGGCCCATGCCAACCACATAAAGTTCAACAAGGTCAAGTGCAAGGTCTTGCACATGGGTCGGGGCAATCCCAAGCACAACTACAGGCTGCATAGAGATTGGATCGAGAGCTGCCCTGAGGAGAAGGACTTGGGGATGTTGGTGGATGAGAAGCTCACCATGACCCAGCAATGCACATTAGCAACCCAGAAAGCCAACTGCATCAAAAGAAGTGTGACCAGCAGGTCAAGGGAGTTGATTATGCCCCTCTACTCCGCTCTCATAAGACCCCACTTGGAGTACTGCGTCCAGCTCTGGAGCCCCCAACATAAGAAGGACATGGAGCCATTGGAGCAAGTCCAGAGGAGGCCCACAAAGATGATCAGAGGACTGGAGCACCTCTCCCATAACAACCAGCTGAGAGAGTTGCGGTTGTTCAGCCTGGAGAAAAGAAGGCTTCAAGGAGACTTTATTGCGGCCTTCCAGTACCTAAAGGGGGCCTGCAGGAAAGATGGGGAGGGACTGTTTATAAGGTCATGTAGCGACAGGATGAGGGGTAATGGCTTTAAACTGAAAGAGGGTAGATTTAGATTAGATAGAAGGAAAAAAATTTTCACCATGAGTGTGGTGAGGCACTGGAACAGGTTGCCCAGAGAAGCTGTGGCTGCCCCCTCCCTGGAAGTGTTGAAGGCCAGGCTGGATGGGGCTTTGAGCAACCTGGTCTAGTGGAGGGTGTCCCTGCCCATGGGAGGGGGGGTGGAACTAGATGGTCTTTGAGGTCCCTTCCAACCCAAACCATTCTGTGATTCTATGATTCTAAGCTATGTCCAAGGAGACAAAACATGTTATATTAAAATTATTTGGGCCTTTTCTGGATTTAATTGCTTCCTTTATAAGAGAAATGTATTCAGGGATGCTCCCTGATAGGAGAAATGCAGCTGGCACTTAATTTCTGCTCCTACACTGACTCAAGCTACTAATCATTTTGACTCGTTGCTTTAGAAAAAAACAAGACGTGCGCCAAGTACGTCTGTGCATCTAGGCAGGAGGAGTTCATGTATTTGCGACCTATGGCAACACTCTTTCGCTGATTCAGATTACTGTGCAGCGTATAGACTACGGTGGGCAGGAGGGAGGGCAGCTGCCTGTTTGTCAAGCCCTGACCCGGCTCCCTGGCTGAGCAGCACTTGGGGAAGGAGGGGACAGCTCTGGGGCAGCTCTGCTGGCAGGGGCGTCTGAAGCAGAGCAGAAAGGCAAAGGGGGGCTGGGACCCACTGCAGGCATGCAGGCAAGGACTTGCCAGAGACCCCTGCCTGCAGCAGAGAGCAGAGGCAAAGCCGGCCCCAGCAGCGATGGATCCCACTGAGGTTTCCCAAGGACTGGGTTGCTTCCCAGGCAGCGCTGCACTAGGTGAAGCCTTACTGCATAGGCGTGGGGAAGGGGGGACATCACTCACCCTCAGTTTGGCTCCTACAGCAGAGCTCAGCTTTCCCCTCTTTAAAGAGGGAAAAGCTTAGCTGCTCCAGTTCAACATGTGGAATTATAGCAAAATTTGGATGAGGAGCATGTGGTGACTTTCATATGATCACTTAGAAAAACCAAGTTCCTTAGGTTTGACTACTTTTTTTCCCTCCTTTTTGAAAACTGGCAGGGCAAAAGCTGCAAACAAGGGAGGGAAGATGTACTCTTTCCTCAAGAATTAGTGATGGTCAGGCCTAGAATATGAGACCTGTGGACTAATTATTCAACATAATTTTTCCTTTCACAAGTTTGGCTGTTCCTCTTCCACCGTCGCGTAGGACAAAGCGAGGGTTTGGGACAGGAAGGAGCTGTGGAAGCTGAAGGAAGTTCTCCAAGTCACCAAGCCACCACTGTCCAAGCCCCTTTCATTCACCTTAACTCTTGTGCTTCTGGTAACCTCAGTGGCATTTCTGGTCTCTGCTCATGGCTGATGCTGAATTCTGGCACTCAGAGGGAGTCAACACTATTTGCTCGTTCTGGTGTTAAAACAAGTTCTGTGGTTGGCTCTGGCCAGCTGCTTCATGCTGAAAATGTCATTTTATGAGGCTTTTACAAATTTTCAGCTAGCTGATACATCTTTTACCCTTCAGAGGACAGCCCCTCAAGCCTGCTGCTAAGGTCTTCTGAACTAAGGGAACAGATGGTGACAAGTCAGGGTCAAATTCAGCTGGAGTTTGTACATGTGGAGAGTCCAGGGAAGAGGATTGTTTCAGTCTATCAGGTGAGAACTCGTTAAGTAGGGAGATGATCATGGGTTTCTACACACCTGCAGGATAGCTGACTGGCCACAGCAGGGAAAACTTTGGCTACTGATTGCTATTTTTGTATTATCTGTGGGTGATCTCTGAAAGGTGTTTATGCTTCTCAGAGGCCTGTCTCCTACTGTTTCCTTTTTATTTTTTGCCATGAAACTGGTTTTAATGCATGCTTCACCTTTAATTCAGACTGTGGTTGCACTCTGCAATGTGTTATAAATACCTCCTCTTAAATCCAGGAGAAATGTCAGTATTCACCTGACAACCTTCTGAATATAGAAAGATCTGAAACCTCACTTCTGATTTGAATAAAATGAAATGCAAGTATTACCAGTTTTTATCGATTTCTCTGGTGTTCTCTCTCAGCCCTGAGCACTGCTTTATCTCCTCTTACACAACAGCTAAGAGGTGATTCTAGGAACTGGTAACTCACCAGGGTTTTTTGAAATTGTTACAAGGTTTATGAAAATGAATTCTTTTATGTAAGGCAAACAAGAAAGATAAAATGTTTTAAGAAGCATCTTCATTTCTCTTCAGAAAACCTGCTAATGATTTCAAGCATTAGAAAATTTTCATGTATACAATTATTGGAGTCACAGATCTGACAGATAATAAAAAAATATTTTCAAATTTAGTCCACTAGAAATCTTCAGTTCTCTTTAAAACACCTGCTCAAGTTTCAGAGGGAGAATTGTGCTTCCCAGTATAGTAGCCCCTGCTTGTATTGTCCTGTGCTGCCATAGGTAGATTTGAGGTAGATTTCAATGTGGGTAATCATTCCTTGGATACGTCATTTACAGAACAATGATGCAATGAACTAAGGTATTCTGAAGTTAAAAAAAAAAAACAACAAAACATTATCAAGCCACTAGTATGAAATGTCACCAACAAAATCACATATATTCTTTCCTCAAAGTTTCTGTTGCAGTGGAGCCCAAGTTGCAAAGCAATTCCTGAGTAGCTAACAGCAGTTTGCTTTGCAGTCATGATGGGTTCGATGGTACCTTAATGAATGGAGTAAAAAAAATTCCTGCGAAACGGTTGTGGCTTGTTCTGGAGTGAATTCAGACTGGCAGAGCTCAGTAAGCGTGCTGCCTATTTCATTGCAGCGCTGTTCAAATTGCTAAATTTGATTTACACACTAGAGCAGGCTAATACTGATGATGTGCAGTTTCAAGAGGAGAATATGTGAAAAGGTTTGCTTTAAATATTACATGACTTGCTTTAAAAGTAAGTTGAAGGGCAGCACAATGGGACACATGGAGGCACGGAGATTTCTGGAGGGTGTTGGAGATAACTTCTTGATACAGGGCCTGGTTGGGCCAGCCCAGGGGGTGACACTGATGGATCTGCTGTGCCTGTCAAGGGACAAGGCACCAGCAGGGGAGGTGGTGACCCATGGCAGTGTTGGCCATGGTGAGTGTGAAAGTGGAGATAAAGATCCTGAGGGAGAAAGGGAGGAAGGAGGGAGAGAGGAGAGTCACAGAGCCCAGACAAAGGGCACCAGGTGAGCAGCCTGCAGCTTGTCCAGGCTGTGGGCAGCTGGGATCACAGGGGAGCAGCTCTGAAGGGTGAAGGAAATGAGGGCAGCTACCAGGTCTGTACAGACCATGTCCTTCAGATATGAGAATGGACCAGGAAAATAAGCAGATGTATCCCAGGATCCCAGCTTGGCTAAGCCAAGAAATCTTGGCACAACTCCACTGCAAAACAACCACATACAGAAGGTGGAAGGAAAGCCAGGCTTCAAAGGAGAGCTTTAGAAATATCACCCAGGCATGCAGGGATAGGATTGGGAAAGTCAAAGCTCAGCTTGAACTGTCAGAGACATCAAGGGCAAGATGAAGAGCTTCAGCTTCTGCATAAGTAGTAAAACACCAAACAGGGAAACATGGACTCACTCCTTAGTGAGGTATGTTATTTTGTGGCACTGGACAGAGAGAAAGCCAGTGTGCCTAATGCTTTCTTTGTCTATGTCTTCACTGCCAAGTTCTCACAGCCTTCAGTGCTTAGTGAAGTGGCTCAAGGAGAATAGGAACAATGATCAGTGGGTAAAAACTGAGTTGGGCATTACACGCAATAACTCACAGAGAACAGCAAATGTCACACCCATCTTCAAGAAAAGCCCAAAGGACAACCTAGGCACCTACAGGCTGATTGGCTTCACTTTGGTCCCTTGGGAAATAATGGAGCAAGTTGTCCCAGAGCCCATTTCTGGGCCAGGAAGAGGAAGGTTGTTGGGAACAGTGAACCTGACTTTACTGAAGGTGAATCGTACCTGGCCCACCCGATTGCCTTCTATGTTTGAAAGACTGAATTTGTGGTTGAGGGGAGAGCAGTGGGTGTCATCTACCTTGATCCAAACAAGGCTTTCCACACCATCTGCTGCAATAGTCTTCTCTGAAAGTCAGGACACTGAGGTCTGAATGGTTGAACAATTTGATTGCAAAAAAGCTGGTTGGATAGTCAGGTCCAGAAGGTGGTGGTTACTGGGACCTACACTGCCTGTAGACCAGTAACAAGTGGAGCAATGCAAGGGTCTGTACTGGGCCCTGTCCCATGTGACATCTTTATCAGTGACCTGGAAGAGGTGACAGACAATTCTGGTCTCAGTTTTGCAGATGATGCCAGATTGCAGGGACACACAGTCAGGTCAGAGCTGCCATCCAGAGGGACCTAGCCAGGCTGGAGGAATAGACCAGTGGAAGCCTTACAAAATTCATCAAGGACAGATGCCAAGTGCCACCTGTGGACAAGAAGCATAGGTGCAAGGACACAGGCTGGTGCCTGCCTGGCTGGGAGCAGCTCTGCAAGAAGGGACCTGGGGCCTTGGTGGACACAAACTGAGTGTGAGCCAGCAGAGTGCCCTGGCTGCAGGGACGGCCAACAGCACCCTGGGCAACCCAGTGCAGGAAAGACATGGAGGAATAAGTTCATCCAAAGGCCCCCAAGGGCACTTCCCTTGTGAGAGGAGGCTGAGGGACCAAGTCCTGCTCAGCCTGGAGAAGATACGGCTTCAGTGGAGGCCTAACATCAGCCTGCCTGCACCTGCAAGGGTCTTATCGAGAAGGCAGAGCCATCCACTTCACAGTAGGGCACTATGGGAGAACAAGAGACATAGGTTGGAACAAGAGAAGAGGTAGGGTAGAAGGAAATACTTTTTCACTCTGGGGACAGAAAAGAACTGAAGCTGGTTGCCCAGAGAGGTTATACAACTCCTATCCTTGGAGAATTTTAAGACCTGACTGCTTAAAGCCCTGAGCAACATGGTCTGACCTCAGAGCTGACCCTGGAGCTTGGACTAGATGTCCTTCCACAGGCACTTCCAAGTTGAATTGTTGTCTGTGATTCATTATATGAATATTTTAAAACTACCTTGAACTTCCAGCTACATTTATTTGTGATCTATTTATGTCCTTGAGTTCTGTTGCTTCTTAGGCTTGTTCTTTGCCTAAAGTAAATTTTATTCTGCAACGTATTAACTGAGAACAATAACATTTGCTCTCAATTTTGTTAAGCAGAACAAGCCGCACTTTTCTAATTTCCTTATGTCAAATAGAGTCCCTACTCTTTTTTCATCCTAATATCCCCTCTCTGCACCTGTTCTGATTTGAATTCATCTGTCTTGCATGTAGGTGATCACAGCACTGCAGTACTGCACAAATCCAAATACAAGGTCAGCAAAGAAATATTCATGTCCTGCACTAGGCACTCTTGCTACTAAAAACATTCCACAGCACAATACAGCCAGAGATTTAATTCAGTATTTTTTTTTCACAGCTGCACCCTGCCCATACTAATCCTGTCACTGTTTATCATTTCCTGATCTTGCTTTATATATAATTATGTAAATGCAGAAATATGCAAAATTATTGTGCCATGGAAATGATTAATGATGACAAATCCTATTAAAAAGGCTTTTTTGATATTTGGCCTAAACAATTCTCTTACTACTAATTTTCATTACTCTTAATTGGACAACCTTTTTCCCTCAGAAGCTATGAAGTGTTCTAGATCCAGGTGTCTTTCAAATATTTGTACACACAAATCTTGTCCTCTTTTGAATGACAGCTATTGATCTTTTCTGGTGAGTCATTTTTTTTCCAGCAGATTTCTTTACAACAAAATGCTTTCATATAATTCTCAATTTTGTTTTTAGCATCCTGTAAAAAGACCACTGAAATATTCTATAAATCCCAGAGATCACAAGTACCTAAAGATGTGAGACATAACTTTTCAAGTATATTGCTCACAGAACGCCTTATTCTCCTGGTATTACAAGTGCTTTTGAGATACTAACTCTGATTCCAGTTTGGTCATGTGGAATTGTGGTCCTTCTGGGGAAGTGGGCTTTATTTCAGTAGTAATTACGAAGAAATTCCCAGTGATACAGCACATTTCCCTGGTCATAGTTCCTCTCATCTTCTGTTTCTCCACAAATTCTTCCTTTGGGAAATTGTTTAAAGCTAATCCATAAGAGAATTCTCACAGTTTCTCAATGAGATTGCCAGTCGTATGTTGGTAATTTGCCATGCAAGAGATAAATTGGCTTTTTTCAAGATAGCATTTTGTTGTTCATGGCTTATGTACTGCTTACCACATTAGTAGTTTAAAGAGCAGTAAGGCATCTGTAGATTTAGCAAGTGTAAATTTGACCTTGTGAGACTGCAACACAGAATGCTGGGCCCTGTGTAGCGCTCATTGGCTAAAAGTTTATGAATATATAAGGAGCTCTTAGCTCAAAAGCTTAAATTATCTCCCTTCCAGGTGTAGCTGCAGAAGCCTCCTGTGTCTGGTCCTGACACGTGAGCTTCTTACAAAGGGAAGGCATGCACTGATTTCAGCATCATCCTGTTGATCCCTGAGAGGGAATTTTCCAGCCATTGCACTTCAGCTACTGGGCAAAATAACTCAAAAATGTTCAGGCATTGGTTACAACTTATTTTGAAACAGAAAAATATTTACCTGTGTACTGCGTGCAGGTGTCCAGGCAGGGTGGTGGGGGTGGGAACTGCAGGGGTAGCCTCTGTGAGGAGAGGCTGGGACACAGCTGGTCCCAGCAGAGATTCTCCTGCAACCCTAGAGGAGCAGGTATTTCCCTGTAGCCCCTGGTGAGACCATGGTGGAGCAGGTGTCTCCTGGACACCATGGAGAGGACCATGCTGGAGCAGATCTCCACACTGGAGCCCCTGGAGGATGCCATGCCACAGCAGAGGGACATGCCCTGAAGGAACTGTAGCCCATGGAGAGCCCACGCTGGAGGAGGTTTATCCTGAAGGACTGCAGCCCATGGGAAGGCCCCAGGCTGGAGCAGGGAGAAGTGTGAGGAGGAAGGAGCAGCAGAGAGGAGCTGATACGGGCTGACTGCAGCCCCCACTCCCCATCCCCCTCCGTCCTTGGATGGAAGGAGGTAGAGGAGTTGGGACTAAAGGAGTGAAGGTGAGTCTGGGAAGAAGAGAGGTGAGTGGAAGGAAGGTGGTTTAGGTTTTGTCTTTGTTTCTCACCATCCAACTCTACTTTAATTGGCAATAAATTAAATTAATTTTCCCCATGTTGTCTCTTTTTTGCTCATGATGGTAACTGGTAAGTGATGTCCTTGTCTTTGTCTTGACCCACGAGCTTTTTCATCACATTTTCTGCCACTCCTGTTGAGGAGCGGGGAGAGAGCAGCTGGGTGGGGATCTGACAGCCAGCCAAGGTCAACTCACTACAAACTGTTCTAAGGAAGCTAGAGCTCTGAGTCATTTCAGCCCTACTTTTTCATCTTGATCTTCAACAGACTTCATTATTAACTTGGAAATTATTTCCATTTCCATTTGATTAAATATTAGAATTTTTGCCATGAGACAAAGACAGAGAAGTAAACTTCACAGCATTGATTAGCTATCATGATAAAGATGAATATTGGTTCATTTTTAATATGATGATTTGTTACCTGGCAAAATTAAGGCACTGCATTATTTCTATTTCAGTTTCCATTAGGATTTATTATTATTCCATAAGATGTAATGTACATTTCTTCTTTTTCTTTCTTTAAATATGGGATGTTAGAATGGTGCTAGAAATTCACAGGATGCTAAATTCAGCACCACCGCTCAGAAGGTAATGTCATTTCTGTGCATGGGCACAGCACCAGCACTCTGCAGATCGTAGAGACTTGAGAGAAACTGCAAGACTCTTCTCCTGTCTGTATCTCTTGTGTCTGACCCCTTGCATGTCCATGTGGGAGAGCTAAAAGAAGAGTTGCCATCTTCCCTCATGTTCTGTAGAACACCCATTGGACTTCTGCTTAAAGGCAAGGGACAATATATCCTTTACTTACTTTCATATACCTGAACTGAGCTACAAACAACAAAATAAAGACAGAAAAGGAAGAATACTTGACTTGTGTCAACATTCTTTTTCTCTTTGGAAGAAGGTTATTCAGTCTAATCCTCATGGAATTAGGAGAAATAGCAGTAGTGGATTAAAGTTGGAGTTTAAGAAAATACATTTAAATATAATTTTTTACTTAAAAATTAGTTTCCTCATCATTCAAAGACCTAAGAGTTAAACCACATTATATACACCTCAGGTACAAATTGACAAAAAGATCTAATAAACCAGACTATATAAAAAGCAAGAGACTTTTTTTTTTCTTTTTTTTTTTTTTCCAGAAAAATGTATTTGTGTTTTAGCTGATCATATAAAAAGCATTAAATTTTTAAAAAAATGTATATATATTTTTTCAAGTGTTAATGGTTTCACCATTCATTTTAACTACATTCCAAAGTTCTGTACCACCAGGGTATGTTACCCTTATCTGTGTAGCACAGTAAGCATAATCTTTACACTGAGGTCACTCTCATCACTACTTCCCCAGAGCCGTTATCTTCTGATGAATCTTCCTGAGGTCTCATGCGGTTGAACAGATGTAACAATACATAGCCACACTGAAATCTTGGCGAGGTTAACTGTGTTGGATGAACTAAACTTCTGTTTCGAAATGCAGTCAGTGGTAACCACAATGTCCTTCCTGCTGAGGGTTCTCCTCGATTGTTCTCTTCTATGTCTGTGGCTTTATTGTAATTTAACACATCCCAGTGTAGATTCACAGCCCTCCAGCGCTTAAACACTCGATAAACAGATGCACCTTCATGCACTATCAGCCCTGAAATGAAGAAAAAAATCAGTTTGTACAAAATGTCACTGGATATAATTTTGAGAGCAAATACAGATGTAACACATTGTAATGAATCTGGCAACTGCCAGAGCCTATTAAATTACTTGTAACTCTGATAATTCAAAGAAATTGTATGTATGCAATATAACTGGATATTCATATGTTTAAGATTGGGAGGCAGGAACATGTAGAGGAAATAAAATTGTTCTGAATGAAAGCTCAACATAGCCAATACTGGAATAATCTGAGCATGCCCAACTAAAGAAAGTATTTAGGTTTAAGTAAACCAATATAAAATAACCTTACTGGCAGATTTGTAAATTGACTTTTTATGTTACTGTTATCCTTGCTCATGGTAAGCACTATTTACTGAGATTTGTACGGGTGTAAGTAGATCTTTAAGTAAGTTAGACCTTCTTTAATGGACAGGATGGTCTTAAATTTATTTAAGAGTGTTTTGTAGAATTCAGTACAGATGCAAACAAATTTAACTGTTTTCACATTCTTAGTTCAACATGGGAGCACAGATTTATGAAAACCTGAAACAGCTGTAAGTATAATGACTGTCCTGTCTTGCTTCAGTAAAGAAAGAAGAAATTAAATGTTATTATTAACTATGATGAGCATGGCAAGGATGATAGGCTTTCTTCTTTCTCTTCAAAATTCAGGAGACAAGAGTTAAGAAACATCTTTTTTGTTGAGGCAGGGTTTTAAAAGGTCCTTCAAGGAAAATACAGAGCATCTGGAGTCCTCAATAGACCAATCTGCTTATAAGCTTCCATGTAGCTAATATTTATGCTTTTTGTATGCATACAAGCAATTTATTTACTTAAATGAAACTATTCATTTTTCTTACGTGTGTTTATATCTATGTGTATTCATACATACACTCTTTATGTGTATTTCAAACATGGGTTTACTGGGGAGACACATGGGGCTTTAGCCTTCTTATCAGGTTTTTCCTCTGTTCCTCAACTAACCTGGTAACTTAGATGGTCCTGAGCAAAGTCACATGTTTCCTCTGACTCTCTGCTTTGGGAGGAGAACAATCTGCCTGGCCAAACACATTTGTAACTTTTTTGTCCAGTGTGTTTCTTGCCTAAAATTTTCCTATACATGGTCGCATCTATGATATGATCTGCGGTGTCACAGCCTTTATCCCAAGAGATTGTATATCACCTGTTCCTACACAACGAAATTGTGATTTAAGTGTCTGAGGTCTCTTAGCATGGTTAACTGATACCAGAAAAGAGACATTCAGAGAAAGATGGCACAAGCAGAAAGGATGATAAAGACATTTATATGAACAGCAAACCTCAGATTCAAGTGCAAAGATTTGCAGATAGCAATGCCTACTCTCACACATTTTTAAAGATCATTACACTGAAAGATAGGGAAACACAAAGATTGCTTTCAGAAGGACATGATAGCAAATGTAGCACCTCCGTAAGGCATTCAAGTTGCCTAGATTTTATTGTAGCATCCGATACAGCAAAACTAACACAATATAAACTTAATTAAATGTCACATCTTCTAAATGTATTTTGCATCAGCACAGCATTTTAGTGGAAAATTTTCTTGATTGCAAAATGTCTACCTTTGTCTTTTCAGATATATATAGAGAAAGCTGTCCTAAAAGTTTAGCAGTCATGTAAATACATAAATGTACCTTCAAGACTGGCTATATTGCCTTAAAAAGGATAAATGCATTTGATTATGTACAAAATCTACAAACCAAATAAGCCATGGTTTTATTGCTGTTACAAAGACACACACACACCCTTTTTTTTTCTGTTGGATTTCCTATAGAATGGTAAGGGAGATTAGTATAATTTTTCCCTCTACTTGTCACTGGATCATAGTATTCTTTGTCCCATTTTCCCTGAAGACTATGATGAAGCAAAATGGAGAGAACTATTTACTCCAATGTAAAGATTTTTGATACCTGCCTACACTCTGCTGGAACTTGAATAATAACTTTCAGAATAGAGAAGGAAGCAGTTAAGAAAGGATCATTGAGGTACATTAATTAAACAGTCAAAATTATCCTCTCAAAATTATGACAGAGAAGTCTTAGGACTTCTTTTGGGGAGCTCTTTTTTACTGTTTTTGAGTTTTCAGGATTTACTGAAATTATGTTTTCAAAGTTTTTTCAACAATGGCAAGGAAGAGAATTTTTCTTTAGAATGGAAGCCGTTATTCACATATGCTCTAAAAGAACTACCGAACAAAGGATCAAATATTGCAAGGCTTGAAATAAAGTTGTCAGATTTGGAGAAAAGGAGCGCTTTCATAATTCATTCCATAAAAAAGCTTTGTTTCCCATCTGATAAAACTACAGATTGAAAAAGATCTATGTAGAAGAGGCAAAAGAATTCCAATAGATCTTTTGTCTCTTTGAAAGGCATTTTCCAGGGAGTGGGGGGGAGAAAAAGCTCTGAATACTGCTTCCAAGACCACAAACAGTCTGGGTAAGGTTTAAATGTTGGAGATTTTCCAGTTCCAGAGAAGTTCTGATCCTCAAAATATAAGTAATTGAAGTGAAGCTGTAAGAAAATGGCAAAGAGTCTACTTTTTTCTTAAGAGTTCCACAGTGATGAATGAGGATATGAGAGAGAAAACAAGGATAAATCCATGAGTAATACTGACTTGTTCCAAACACCATGATTCCAACAGCACAGAGGACATAGTTGCACAGTTCTAGGGAAAAAAAAAACCTTGTTTACCCAGATGATCCCAAGAGGAACTGTTAGAATTCACTACTGTTAGCTGTTCTGACATTGTGTCCAATTAATATCTACAAGGAACAGAGTTTTGGGATGATGGACCTGGCAAAATCTCCTAAGGCTCTAAGAACATTTTACCTTTGGTATTTATGTCTAAGATGTAGGGATTCTGTTGGGATCCAGACAACAGGATCATAGAGAGATCATAATTTTGTTTTCTTTTATTGCCAAGCACTATGAGATTCTTTCGCTCTATCCAAAGGATTTCTTACCCTGAGTCACAAGACCACTTGAAGTTTTTCATACTGAATGTCTTTACAAGCAGGCAACTCATTGTATATTATCCATATTTGGTGGTATTAGGTTCCAAAGTTGTCTTATTTATCACACTAATCTTACTTATAATCATTTAGGAATGGTCTTCCCAGAAACATCACAAACTTTTGCCAGGGAATAAAAGAACCTTTTCAGAAACAGTTTATCACTGGACAAAATGCCATCTCTTAATACTATTCTAGGGCCCACAGGCATAAAAAAAATGCAATAAATTGCTCAAAGCATTAAAGTAAAACATGTCCTCTCTAAAAACAGCAATATAACTCTTTCTAAACTATTTAAAGTTAGATGTAATGTGGAAAAAAAATACTTCTGAGTAGAGAAGTATTAACTGCCACTAGATGTGCTCATTATAAGTAACTTCAGCCTGTACATTTCTACAACTAAGGAGTTACACAAACGTTGCTAGGCTTCAAGCTCCTTGGCGAGGAAGAAAGAGGCTGTCAGAGGGCTATTCACACCCCACATTGGCTCCCATCTCTTATTCTCTAGCCATAGTGCTACTGGCACCACTCATGTTTCTAGTGCAATGTTACAATTGCTTTTCATGCTCTAAAGGAGCTGCACTGTTGTTCTGGGATTGCAAGTGAGCTGTTATTATTTGTGAGAGATTTTGTTCATGTTAGAACCATTTATGACTAGTAGCTATGATTATATTCTGGTGAAAATATATAAAATTATATGACTTCACTGTTATGAGAAATAATTGCTAAGTTTATAAAGTAGAATGGCAAAGGCTTGGTGTACTGTCTTTCAGCAGCTAAATAAGGGGTTTATATTATTCATTTCTTTCATATCAGCTCATGAACTCGCTGTCTTTTGTAATCCCTACATGGATGGTCTGATCCTAGTTCTACTTCATTAAAATGTTCAAGGTTTGTCTTAGGAAAACTACCATCAGTAAGGTTTAAGATAATAGGTTTACACCCAGTTTACATGCACAAATGTACAAACTAGTGACTTGAGGTTCTGATAAGTAAAAAACAATCCTGTCAGGAAGAATTCTGGAAAAAATTAGACTAGAACAAGGAGAACAATGGATACCAATAAAATATGTACACTGGAATGAAGAGAACATATTCTATTGGTGATCTGTAATCTTTGGGATTCTTTTTTTTGTGAAAAGTGAAACAAGAACAAGAATTAAAATACAAGTTACATGTAATTTAACTGAGAAGAAAGTGGGTGGTATGCTACATATGGTATATAAATCAATCATTGGGAAAACAAATTAATATATGCAAGTTTTCAAAGATGTCATATAATACATCAGTACCTTTAGGCAAACTGCTTTTAAAAATAATGACAGCAAAGCATTTCAAAAAGTACAGTTATTTACACTTCACAAATGACCAAAAATATTCACATTGTTTATGCAAAGCTATAGGGAGGCATAACTGAAGGCAGTTGGAATAAGTCTTGGTCACACCACCAGTAATTCCAGCACTTGTCTTGAAATTTGTGCTGCACATGAAAACCCATATGCCTGCATAGATTTTTCATTGAAATAAAGAGAGATACCAGTATAGGTATTCACTCACTGTAAATCCTGTTGGAAACTAAGAGAATGCCATGGATGACTAAACACGAATGAGAGGAGAGAAGATACTAAGTGAAAACTGTAAGCATTACAAGCTTTATGATGTAAGAGATTATATACAATATGCAATGATAAGATCATATGTTAATACCTTTGGGAAGTCATCAGCATAATGGACAGTGTTGGGGTTTTTTTTAAATCATTAATGAGTAATAATTGCATCCATCTATTAGAGAATTTTATTGAAATGTTTTAAATTAAAACTATCAGTCTAAAATCCCTCACTTTATGATGAAGGATAAAGATAAAATTGAATGAAGTTGCATATATTAATAAATATTTTCAAGAGTTACAAGAACTCCTGGTCTTACAAGCTTACAGAACGCAGATTACTTGAAAATATATGCAGAATAAGTGGGCTGTATGAATCTGGATCATCAGAATTCTACAATTAGCAAACCTCCTTTATACAGCTTTCTGAATTTCCAGATATAGTTTAGTAAACTGTTAAGTCGCATCTGCACTGAACTTCATAATTACAAAACAGTGTCCAAATATGTTTAATTATAGTCAGTTTTACATAAAAATTTCCATGTGTTACTTATGAGAGGACTATAAAATATGCATTTATGTAATTAAAGGCAAGTCAGTTGATCTGGTGGGTGAAGACAGCTGCACGTCGACTTTGCTCCTGCAAGGTGCCAGTTAGGCTAGAAGCTCCATAGCCACCTGAGGTACGTGTTAGTTCAGTGGCTTCCAGTCCTGAGGTGGCTGGAGCCTGGCTGGCTAGAAAGGCAGCTTACGTAACTGCATGTACCAACTTACTAAAGGCTCGTCTTACAGTAGCTTACTTCTACAGATAAATACACTAATATTTCTCATCACCCATAGATGTTGTCAATTGATTTTGAGATTAATTTGGTGGAGGTGTTTTAACAGTAAAACAAATGGAAAGAAATCAAAACAAATGGAAATCGTTTGAACAAAACTGGTTGTTCCAACTAGCTGATGCATACCAAAGTAATTTTTTTACAATTGTAATCTTTGTGAAAAAACCCACAAACAAACAGAACTCTATATAAATGAAAAGTTTAGAATGCCTGAAGCGCATTTGTTCTTCACTTAGTGTTTTTTTAAATAAAAGCAAAACCCTCAATATTAAGTGTTAAGCCAGAAGAAGTGGTATTCAGGAACCAGCATTTAAGAGGACATATAGCAGAGTCCTTTTTTTCCATTTAAAGGCTGAGCACTTGTCCAGAGTATTAGAGACCTAGATTCTGTTCATTTTTCTGTCTGAGAAGATTTGGGTTCACAGAAGAAAGCTTGTGTTCTGAAATATTCCAGAGTGGGCTTCTCTTAGAAAAATTACAAAATAAACAGAACTGCTGATACAGCTGAAATATAAATACTCTTACAGTAATGGGATGGTTTTACTAAAAGATGATATGGCTTTATGGTTGGAGCAAAAGCCTTGATACTAGGATTCACTCTGTTTCTTTGCACCTTATTGAGCAGAATTCCGCACTGTCCTGAATTCATATACATGAGATTGGGATAACATCAACATTTATGACTGAGAGATTTCAAAGCAAACATCGGATAGCATTTGACTTCTAGATTTTCCTAGAATTGAAATTCTAAGAATATGGTTTAAGCTTTACCACAATTGTTAAATTTTCTATGCAAATAATGATAGCTATTGTATGAATTCAAGGCTGTTTTATCAAATACAACAGGGATTGCTGGGTCCAGTATATTTTCAGAAATTTCAAAACTGGTCAAAATAGCTTTGCAGTAATTTTACATTCTCTTTTACAAAATTTCAGCTAGAGTTAAATTGGGGTTGTTCAACCTGGAGACAAGAAGGCTCCAGGGAGACCTTAGAGCACGCTTCCAGAAGCTAAAGGAGACCTACAGGAAATCTGGAGAGGGACTGTTTACAAGGTCATGTAGAGATAGGTCAAGGGGTAATGGCCGTAAGCTGAAGGAGGGAAGATTTAGATTAGATATTAAGAAGAAATTCTTCACTGTGAGGGTGGTGAGGCACTGGAACAGGTTGCCCAGAGAAGTTGTGGATGCCTCATCCCTGGAATTGTTCAAGGCCAGGTTGGATGGGGCTTTGGGCAGCCTGGTCTAGTGGAGGGTGTCCCTGCCCATGGCAGGGGGGTTGGAACTAGGTGATCTTTGAGGTCCCTTCCAAATCGTTCTATGATTCTATGATTATTTTCATCTATTTAACTTCCTGAACTTTGCTAGGTGCCAATTTTTTCAAGAAATTGAAACTGATCCTGTTCTCATCACGAAGATCTTGGGGAGACACTTTGATGAATCTGAGAGTAAAGTTTTTTGGTTCTTTTCTCTTTGCAGTATTTGTAACATTGTAAAAAGCAGTATTTGCCAAAGGTACCGTCTGAGAATAAATCTGCAAAGAACTGGAGTGATCGATTAGAGTGACCAATTAGAAAAATAGATATAGCCACACTCTTAAACCACAGTCTGTGCTATTTAAAGATTTTGAGCTTACCTATGCATACTAGATCCATAAAACCATACATTCCATAGCAGATTTGAAAAAGGATGTCCTTTCTTTGCCATACTGCATAAGGGCTGAAGGCTGACCATAGAAGCCAAGTCACACTTGCTACTAAGAACAGAGATCCTAGGATTACAGCAACCATCTGCACTTTCTCAACCAGTGTTATAGTAATGCTTTGCCACTAAAAGAGAAACAAAGTTGTATAAGATAAAAATGTTATTTTCTGTGATTGTACATTCAACTCCACTTTTTTTCCTGAAATCAGAAATTATTTTAATATTTATACATATCTTCATAGGTCTTTACTAATATCCTTGATACTGAAATTTTATATAATTTTTTTTAACCTATTTCACTTTCAGTTAAAGTGAAACTAATAGTTGCTTCCCCATCCCCTCCAGCATCACTACCACCACCGTCTAGCTGTGAACTTCAGAAGAGTTAGTAGTTTTCTTTGTTTTGAATACATAGGCAAAAAAAGATTTAGTCTTAGTGATGGAACTGAGCTTCTCATATTTGTAGGCTAATGAAGAGAATAAAAAAAAAAAAAAAAATGTTGGGAGGACAATCTTAGGTATGTTTCATGTTAGTGTGACAAGTTGAAAGTGACAACTTTCCTTTCCATCCTGCCCTCCTCAAGTCTGAAGCCATTTTCCACTTCCCTGCTGCTCATCAAAGAACTTCCAGGCTATCTCCAGACATACCAAGGGAGTTGGGTTAACCAGTGTTAATATTACAAAGAGACACCTGCAGCCTAGTATGGAAGCAACCTGAAGACTCAGGACGAGCCCTGAATATAGGTAGCATGAACACTTCTTTTCAGTGCACCTGAATTACCTCCGCCTTTCTAGGGAAGGGTGTACTCTCTGTATGTGAGGTGACTCAGATTTATGGTGTGACAAGATTTAAATATAAAAGATTATGCTCACTAAATTCTGTCAAGATGGGAACAGAAATAAAATTTTGTTAAAACAGATTCACAAAAGCAAAACACAGCATGAGGAAAAAAGAATTCTAGATTACCTTTGACATATATGGTCTTTCTTGGCCATAATTGTCTAAATTAGCTTGGCAGGCTCCCCGGTCTAACCCCATCACCTGTTCCAGAGCTAATATGCAGACTTTGTAGACTGCTATCTTTTCTGTTCCTAACTTGGAACATACCTGCCCTCTTATATGGTTGCAGTATGAAATAAGTGGAGAAAGAGCTACTGAAGTAGGGGTTTTATTACCTCTTTTTCCATCTGGCAATAATTTTTCCTTTTTACTGCTACTTTATGAAAGCTTTCTTTTTACCATCAGTTGCGTACCCAGTACTATATGATCATAGGATGCTACAATAAGCCAGGTGGCAAGGGGCTGTGGGAGGTGTTTAGTTCAACTTCCTGCTCAAAACAGGGTCAGTGATGAGGTCAGACCAAGTTGCTCAGGGCTTTATTCAGTAACACCTTGAAAACCTCCAAGCATGGAGACTATTCAGCCTCTCTGGGCAACCTGTTGCACTTTTGGCTGTCGTCAGGTTGCAAAACATTTTTCTTAAAAAAAGTTTTTCTTATATCCAGGCTGATCCTCTTTTATTCTAACTTATGCTCACTTCCTCCAATCAAGTACCCCTGTGAAGAGCCTGGGTGAGCAATGAGGCCCTCTGCCCCTTTCTTCTCTTTCAGCTTTTTCCATTAACTTTTTTAGCGTTGCCTGCCTAATTTGCACATCTGGTGCTGCATGCCTTTTTTGTTGTAGCCTTCTGAATATAACAGTACAAAAAGATAGCTGTATAACAATTTTTAAATTGTCTATCTTGAAATACTATCCTTTTATAATGAACTTTATTAAACCTGTACTAGCTATTTCATTGAACTTCAGGGTTTGGCGTGGGGCTATTCATATTAAAGAATACCTTTTCTATGGTAAACCAACTATGGATACTCATTTCCTTTGTTAGAAATTTTTTTCTAAGGTCAAGGAAGATCATTAAGAAGTGATGCATGACAGAATGGTGTGAGCTTCTCATGATTCAGGTATTACTTGTATACAGGATTTAAATATCAGGACTGAAATTCATAGAACTCTCTTTAGACTCTATAGGGATATGTTCAACAAAATTATTTTTCATTTCTCAGCTGAAGCCACATAGTGTGACTTGGCAGAAAACTGTCAAAAATGCTATTGATTATGTATCTCTTTCTATCTTCTTTCATTATCAGTGTGAGACAGAGCTGTAATAAATTTGTTCAGAATGCCTGAAATCAAAGTACATTTACATGTAGTAAAGCTTTAACTGTCAGAAAATATTAAACTGTCAAATTCATGGAAGAAGCTGGCAATAAATGGAAAAAGTTGTTATATCAGATCTTTCACAATGTAATTTCAGAAATGCAGAAATTCCTAAACTTATCAGCTTATTCTGATTTTTTTTTTCTTTAAACTTAGATTACTCATAATTATTCTAATTATTCTGCAAAGAGAGCACTGAACAGAAGGAAAAGTAGTCCAAATATTTGGGATAAGTAAGGTAGCATGCAGTCTACATATAAAGCCCATCCCTTATTCTGGTGTTGTCTGACAACCAATTTCTATTCCACTCTATTCCCACTTCCAACCGGAATAACCACTCCTACTATCTTTTTCCATCTCATGACGGCTTTTCTTGGCTTACCCAAACTTTTTATTTCTAAAAAAGCTTGACCTTGAAAAGTCCTCAGAAACACAGATATGATCCTCACCTCTTCCTAGCATCTTCTCAAAAAGGTATTCTAGTTAGTTTCCTATTCTCTTGATCAGATTAATTTTCTGTCAAGAATACAAGCAATAGAATCTCTCAACCTCAATAAATTCAATAATTCCAAAGATTCACCAAATTAGCATGCTAGCAACCAGGAAGAGGAGCCACTCCAATTACTGAGAAAATGCTCAAGTGTTCCACAGGTTTTATTTCCTAACTCCTTTGCCTGTAAAAATCAAAGAACAGTTACAAAACAAAACAAAAACCAGCAAAACAAAACAACCAAGAACCACAAAAGGGGGCTGGATGTTTTCTGCTATTACTCATCTACTTTGGCCTCTGTGGTATTGACTCTCTTTCTTCTACAAAAGAAACTGGAGTCCTCCACCTTCCTCAATACGGACATCAGCAATAACCAAGCAATTTAAACACTTGTAGGAAAGTTATCTCCCTATTAGCGTAATCTATAAGTTAAACTAATTGATGACATCCCACACTAGATAGAGGAGGAAGAACGGTATGCATGAGATGGAAGGCATTCAAGAGGCCCAGAAAGTTTTATGTGAAACTGCTTACTTGCAGTAACTAACTAGTGCTAGGCAGTCTGCCATGAGAATCCAACATTGTAAGAGTGATGGGGGGGATGGATTGGTATTAAGCTCTAACACGTGATCAGTTTGAGGACCTTGGTTTCTGTGTATGTCTCTCCTTAGTACTAATAGCAAAAAGACGGTGGATGTTCCTAATGGCTAACTTACCTCAACTGAAATTTCCTCCTCCTTGCCCCTCTCCAATCAGTTTTGACTCAGAACAGTCTGAGATTGCCTCTTGGGAAATTACTGTCTTGATTTTTTTCCCGTAAGTTTTACTGAGTTTGGGTACAAATTATAAAAAGTGAACAGATCTTATTGAGATAGGCATATTTTCACATAATGAAGAAGGTACTCTGTAGTTATGACACGATTCATATGTAAATAAGTTTGGAAGGTTCAGTCCTCTACTTAGCCATGGACAGTATTAGCTTTTAGGCAATGAGAGGAACTACATAGGACTGTTTTTTGATGGCGTTGCATTTCATAACAAGGCTTGTGAAGAGGAACTGGAGTTGTGGTCACGCTATTTTCTTCTACCTGAAATCTTACAGCATAGCTAATATGTGTAAGTACACACTTTCACAGACACCCAGGAACAGAAGGCTTTTTTTCAAAGAGTAAGATTATTTTATAGTATCAAAAGCCAGTTAAACTTTATTTGATTTCTCACAATCATTTACCTTATTGTATGCCCTCTTACATGTTGTTATAATCACTTCACCTTTTAATGTCAAATTAACAGCTTACAATAAAGAGATCACAATGTAGTAAAATAATCCTGTGATAGTTAACATTGAGAAACTGCATTGAGAACTTAACAGACCAAATTATTTAACATTCCAAATTGAATGATCTCATTATTAGTGTGTCATCTTTTAAATCCATTATTTCCATATAAGTGTTTCTCATTTTCTTCATGTAACTTCTCAAAACTCTTAATTGATCATGATTATAAATTATATTATGACTTCCCAATTTGCTTTTGTCATTTGCTAATTATACATTCCATAATTAATAACAGTTCTTTTAGCTAAGTATTTTGCCAAGTTAGAAAAGATCTATACAGCCTTTTAGTGTCAGCTTCTGTAAAGTACGTAAAAATTAAATGTTATGAGAAAGATTACCATTTTTGCTTAAAAACTATACATTGAAATAAAATTTTAACTATTTTGTATCAATTATAATGATGCTGTAATTTTTTGGACATACTCATAAAAAAATTCATTTGAATTTCTCTGAAATAGGATCTCATTTCATATTCCTTCCCATCATATCTGTAGTGTTATGAGGTACCATGCCTCCCCTGTTGCCCATGAAAAGAACACATTTTACTTTAATATACAAATGATGACAAAATCTTCCTTTGAAAATGGTGCCTTCATAAACAAATTATAATTCATACCTCTGATTTTAATGTAATACTGTCTGTCTCTTGAAAACTTCCTATACTTCTCCTGACACTTCATTATATTTGGCTCTTTTAATCTTTTATTTACACTGGTCTTCCTTTCATGAATCATTTGGGAGTGTATTACATTAATGGTACGCTATAGTTCTAATGCTGACCCCAGAAACATTGCTCCTCTTCTTCTAAGGGCTCCATCAAACAGAAATACTGCATAATTTTGTGGTTTTTGAGGTTCAGACTTCCAGAAGTTGAAAGAAACATATTGCTTTGATGGACTAATTGTTGAAGTTAATACAGTTATATGCATGTCCTTACTAACATAAAGATGGGTGTAATATTCAAAGATCTGTCACCTTAGAGATAAATCGATATTAGCTTGACTTTTTTTTAATGGTGCCTTGTAAAAGCCCACTGATTATTGTAAAATACATGGCAGAAAAGTCATCTAAAAAGCATTGACTGTGCTTGTACTTAGAATATATCACATGAAAAATGCAATGAAATGATATGTTTTCCTGCATCCTTAATAAAGAACATATGAAATTTCCTTATGGGTCCCCAAATGTGTACCTGCTTCAACTGTTCCAATTTGTAATCCACCAAAAGTCCTTAAACCAAAGAGCTGGTTGGGGTTACCCCACTCTCTTCTCAGAAACACAGTTTATTATGGGCATTGCTGACTGAAGCCTCGCATTCCCTGTAGTCATTTTGGAATGCAGATATTATATAAAAGTAACTAAAAATAGCTGGCTGTAACCTATTATAACATGACATGATTAACCTGAAGATGTATCAATTACATGACTTCAAAAAGTTCTTGTTAGATTGCTCTAATTGCTCTGATTGCTAGAATCAGACAGCTCTGACAAGAAAAAGTTCTTTCCTACTGTCACTCACTATGCATAATAGGATTTGCAGTCTGTGTATGAATAAAACTCTTACAAAAGCAAAAGAACACAATGATTTAGGTCCAACAAATAATTTTTAAATTGCTTGTGCCTTACTATAACTTGTTAGTAGTCTAGATGATTAGATAATTAAGTTTTCTAACATGTTTTGTAGTAAGCAGACATTGACTACATGATTTAATATGCAGTGATACTGTTAACTTATTGACCAGCCTGGATAGAAAATGCATAGTTTTGAGTACACGTGCACACAAAAAAAACCCATTTAAAATGTCATTTTTAGCTATAGGCTTCTATTTTTATGTCTTTTTAAAATAAAAAAGAATCAATGCCACAAAAATTGCAGCTCGCCATTAAGGCTTACCTATTTTGATAAATTATTAACACATAGAGTGCCTGTAGCCATAATGCCCATTATCTTTTCACATATCAGAGAGCATGTACACAACTGAGGAGAACATCTACACCTACAGTCGATGCATCTTGGATTTCTGAGTGCCCAGAAGCCTGGACATCCTGAGCAATGTAAAAAATCTTCACATGCTATTACATTCACCTTTCAAAATCTTACTATTTATTAAGCAGAATAGTTTAACGTTTTATCTTATGATTTTTTAAATTATGTTAGAAACAAGATCTGAGACCACAAGCAGAGCTGTGATGAAAACTGTATTAGTCTCACTTTTTTTTTCTCTAAGAAATTATTAGTAGTTATCTTTTGCTGCTGGCCAAAAAATAAAAGGAATGAGGCAAGACTGCAGCGCTGTGTGACCATTTTCACTCTCTTAGAGCCAGAAAGTGAGTATTTAGTTTTAACGGTACATGGAGGTGAACTCCCTCTCCACTTTGAGGCATTCAGAGTTTCTGGAAACACCAACTCCTGCTGATTAAAATAAGGCTATTAATCCTGTCTGTTAATCCTCCTGTCTATTAAAATAAGGATTGTAATTTTATCCAGTCTCAAAAGGAAGGCTGGCCTTTTACTAATGAGTATACTTGAACCAAGAATTACTCCACAGTAACTAATGTAGTATTCTCAACACCTAAAAGCATATGAAACAAAAATATGAAACCTGCTAAATGTCCTATTTCTATCAAGTAGTATTTTTTTTCTAATTCCTCATTTCTGCTTTTCATTAAGAATTGCCTGTCAATCTACCAGGACCAAATTCTGCCCAAAATATCTATCACAGAATACTTAAAAGTCATGGTGTGTTGTAGAGATGTATCTGTGAGAAATAGGTGAGGTTAAAGTGAATTATCCTCAAGTCAGCTTTTAACTCATATGAGACTCTAAGCAATTAAGTTTATCTTTGTGGCTTAGTTTGACAGTATTTTGAACATGCCATGGACATGTATATATGGTGAAAGTCAGTGAATGAAAAATACCACCTTATGTGAATAAATACTATTCCTACTGTAAAGTAGGAACTGTTCAATTTCTGTTGCAGCTTTATTGGAAATACTGAGTTTCATTGCAACCTAGCTGTACTCTTGATAGCATTATCTGAAAATGAAATATGAATGAATGGAGGAAATGAAAGCCTGCCATGGTTGTTGCATTCTCTGCAACTTAAAGATTATCTGCAAAATTAAACTGAAAACTTAGCTCAAGCATAGACTGTCATGTTATGGGTAGGTCCACATTCCTGGAACAACATTGAGAAAAAAACCACACATTTATTCTAATTACTCAGAGGAAGTAAGTCTCAGCAAGATTATAAAACAGCTGTGTGAAGGAGGTATTAACAATTTTCATGCCATCTAGTCACTTAGGAGGCTTAACCTATACAACTCTGTCCTTCTCTTTGGACACAGTATCAAAAAGGGTTCTGCAGTTGCTTTTTCTTTCTCTCCTGGGAAAGAAACTGTTTGTAAATTCTACCTAAAACTGTTGAACACTTTTAATTGAAAAAAATGCTTAGTGTGCTTAGCTCATTATGATATTAATGCATTCACCAAAGATGTGTAAAATATTGCTCAGGATGGAGGGACAGAACAAGCCTCTTCCACAAAAATGCCCTACCCACCAGTCAGTATATAGAGGGATCATCTGTTCTTGATTGTTTCTGCTGATGTCTTCTTGTTATCTTATTGAAAGTATTCAAGTATTAATTCCAGTTCATCTTCTGAAACTCGCATTTCATCTGCTAGCTGGAATTTCCAAAAATGCTAGCTACTCTTTCTCTGTCTTTTTGACTCTATGAATAGCTAAATAATTTTCACAACCCGTACAAGAGGAAACACAGAGAGTTCATCAGAGAATATTCAACACCCCAATGGTTGGAGCATTCCCTTGTGAGACATCTTGACTCAAACCCATTGTTCACCTGAATTAATGCAAGGTTTTAAACTTCCACCTCTGAAGATATTATTTTAATAACTGAGATCTGCATGGTCTTCATGATATTCAGTAGTAGAACTCCCTCCCAGTAATTTATTGGAACACTTCCAGTTCCCATACAATACATAGATGTTCACTGAACCAAAGAGAAAGCAAATGAAATTGATTCCTCTATTCACGTCACCTCCATAGGGATGAGCAGGGAGATGATTTTAGTCTGGTGCAAAGCACGAGGAACTATATCTGACACTGGCCTATTTCAGTGGGTTCTGGATGCTGAAAAAGAGGCTGTGGAAAAGCCTTTCCTGGAAAAGAACCACATAAATGATGTGAAAGTGGAAGAAATGCCATATAATTGTAATTTTAAAGTTCAAAGTTCCCAGTTTACTGAAAGAAGATTGAAAGAGGACTCTTCTAAAGCACTTAAGTACTGTAAAAGGGGTAGAAAATGCTAAACATTAATGTGTTTTTCCAATCCAGGCACAACACAAAATGATGGTTAGATGAAGGAACCAAAGAATGTAGAGGTACAAACAAATTAAATTGGATAAGCACAGTTAAGTTGTAAAGCATCAATTGCTAATATTTTGTTTAAAGTACACAGTATTTACCTCTTCCCACTACCTGCTTCCAGGTAGTCTATGAATCTAAAGACATGAAATCAAGTAGTGCATCACCATTTATTGTCACTGGATTCCCCTGCATCCTGGAGCAACATTATTCACAGATGAGAATCAGGGACTTCACGATAGTTCTGGCACAAACCAACTCCTTACCCTTGGTTAGGCACAGGATCTGAAGAAGCGCCTTCACTGTCCACTCTTCTTCCTATTGCTGTATGGCAATGATGTGTTTCAGCAGTGAAGGGTAATACCTCACCAGAAAACAACTGAGTAGAAATATTGGCCTCTGGCCTTATTTGGCCCTCAACGAAAATTAATTCACAGAATGGGATCAGAATTTTCATGTGAAAATCTGGAAGATGCACAACATGAGGGAAGAGACAATCCTGATTTCATGTGCTTCTTAGTAAAATATAAAACAAAGGAAACTTCAGATTTTGAGGGCAACAAAAAGACTAAAGAAAGATCCTGATTTCAGAGGTAAGGATGTTGCCTTGTCTAATCACTAAGCAAAATCATGTGTATCTTGGGTGAAGGTTAAAAGGCAGGATGATAAGAATACCAAGGTATTATCTACTAGCAGGTAATCATGAGGAAGACAATCCTGGGTTCTGGCTTCTAAAAAATCTGGCAGAGCCTGCTGTAGAAGTCAAGTAGAATGTAATTTATTAGATTAGCAAATCAATTAGATTGATTCTGTAATCAATTAGATTAGCAATAAATCTTCACTTGATGACAATTTAGTCATAATTATAAAATTTTAGACTGTGCAAATGAATATAGTAAATAACATACTGCTTGAAAATTTGGCCTAATGGAAGAATTAACGTAATTATTTATTATAATTATTTTATATATTACATATTATGTATAATAATTAAAACTTGAGATAAAAAGCTGCACAAGCTGCATTTATAAGAATGAATATGTCAGCTTGCTGCAATTAATAATAGTTATTATTAATAATGGATTTAATTTAATTATTTTTAATAATTAAGTTTTTAATTAAAAATCTAATTATCAGCAAAAATCAAAAAGTCAATTGCCTTAGTGTTTTCAGGTGCTGCTACATAATCACAACCACAAAGTAGTAGATACTGTTGTCTGAATCAGTAATCAAATTTGTTCTAATAGTCTGGGGTAGCCATGGTTTTGATCACCTAGTTACTCATAAGACTCCACTTTTAAGATCTGAAAATTTATAATATGTAGTGCTTAATTACAGAAAGTGGTAATTTAGATACTAAGTATCATCAATTATGATAGCTCTAGCCGTAAAAAAAATAAAACATTTGCCTTTATAGCATACGCTACACCAGAAACTCTGTATTCCTCTCTAACCACATCATGAATATGTCTGAAATCCCTTGGAATAATTACATTAAACTGCATAATATAACTGATGCTTCTGAACACCGAAAATATCCAGCTTTCTGACTTGTTATGTTGTGCATCAGTATCTGTAGTACTGCAAGAAGCAATGGTTATAATATCAAAAACTGTAATACCTGTTCATATCATTGTGTTTGAAAATCCCTAAACTATAAATTGTTCTTGGCTTAATGGTGCTTATATGACTTACGCATAACCCATGTAGCATCTCTTGCAGTACAAATACAGACATATAAATAAAAATACCCTCAGTTTCTCTCAAATATAAAAAGCACTGAAGAGGATGAAAGGTAAGTACATGCTGTCCATATGGAAAAAAACACTTATCAAAATCAAAGAACCACTTACTCTTCTGCAAATTGTTGCTTTTCAAGCTTATGTCTATAAACACAGACACATTTTGTTGTCTCAAGACATTCACTAATTATGTATGATGGAGGTACTGGTCTTCTTTTCAGAACAGCAGCTCTCAGATTGCTCTGTCCTATAGTCAGCACTACTTCTGGATTACTTAACAATATTGACAATAACACTTGAGCTCTGATGAAACTAGTAGGGCACTCTTGGAAAAACACCCTAGTGGTTCTATAGTATGTAAGTCCTGAAACAACTTGTTACCTACTTGGAAAATTTTTTGCATGTAGACTGCTGCTTTTTTTGGATATGGATAAAAACAGGTAAGTAGATCTTCAAAAGCCGCTGGTTCTGCCAGTGTAGTAAGACAAAAATTCCTTTGCATCCAAAGTCTGTGAGCAACTCATCCTTACAAGGAAGATGCCTAATGAAGACAGTAGGGAAGGTTTCTCCATCTTAGATGGAATTCTCAGCCACTCACTAGACTCTGAGAAACATCAAGACTCTAAGTTGAGCAAATGCAGAGCATCTAAGACTGGTGACTGCAGACAGAGCTAATGGAACATGTCTCAGCACTGTGTAATAGCTAGTATAAGATCTCATGGCTCACAGCACGCAAAGAGCTAACTGGCTCAGGCATCTGGTAAGGGGAAAACCTAATACTCTTCTTCAGGTAGGTTTGCCCAGTCAGACCTGGCTGACTGTTAGTACCTTATCCAGCATCCAGCTCTGAAGTAGAGAATATTGTCTATGGACCAATATCCTAAAAAACTAAATGGAAAAAAAAAAATCAGGAAAACAGCCAGTATTCCGACACTGACACCAGACAGCTTTTGTTGTGCTGTAGTGAAGAAGACTATTTCTGCCCTGTTTGCCTTAACTTGTAAAGGATTCTAAGGGAGAAGAGAGATCGAAGGAAGGAATGTATCCTTTCTCCACTCAGGGAGCTGGGAATGAGTGGGCAGCCTCAGTGCTGGAGGAGAAAGGTTGGTAATTTTTTGTGACTATGAAAACAAGCCTCGGCAAATTTCCAATAGAAGAACAGCTTTTAGAATGTCATTTTTGAATGCCTGCTTGTGGTCCACCAAAGTGAAGCAGCTCGGGCTCTCAGCCAATGCATTAACCAAATCCAGCAGTGGAATTCGCCATCAGGCAGCTAAGAAGCTGCTACTTTGGGCCCACAAAACCCTGCAGCGATGCTGAATACCACAGACTGGCTGAGCAGTAGGAACACAGTTTTCCAGCACATGCAGAATTTTTCAGAAAGTGCTTTGCTTTATTAATGAAAATAAACATGAGGCATGCAAATTAATCACCCCTTTGGAGCAATGCAAATTTCCACATGAATTTGAGTTTGTGAATAAAAAGAGTAGTCAGCATAGTGACTGAGGGAGGTAGAGAAACAGTCACAAATTTAATGTCGTAGCCAAGGCTCACATGCTTAGGTATTCATATGCCAGAGGCAACAATGGTTTAGTACTTAGATAACCTGGCCAATTCATCAGCAAAGGTAGGGAAAGATTTTAAAACAAGGAGAGAGTGACACTGGGACAAAGACATGGCTTCTTATTCACACTTCAGATATGCTAATTCAGGGTCAGAGGACATAGCACTGAGGAAATGCTAGGTGATTTTTAAGTAAACAGACTTGAAGCCTGTACCTCTGGCCCCAAACAAGGAAGAAAGGAACGTTTTGGAGGTTATCATGAGGACCTGATGCATGAAAGTTGTACAAAGAAGACAAAGATTCACTTGTGTCACATGATAAACACCAAGACATCTGAAAGTAACTCTTAACTACCGAAACTACCTTCTCTTCTGAAATAGTCTAGGACAGAAGACGTGAAGTCCTTAGATCTTGTAGGTCCTGATACTGTGACTAGGTTCATAGCAATTAGATCAGCAAGATCTACAAAAGCATGAGGGAAAGGCCAGAAGAAAGATAAGTTTCTAAAATCCCCATAGTCATAAACTCTTCCCAGTCAATGCACAGCAGATTTTCCACAAATTTCTAAACACGTTCAAGTACATGGTATCTGTAGTCCTGCTTTCAGCTGAGATAGAATTAACTTTCTTCCTAGTAACTGGAATAGTGCTGTGTTTTGGATATAGTATGCAAGCAATATTGATAACACACTAATGTTTTAGTTGTTGCTAGGTAGTTGTAGTGCCTACACTAAGTCAAGGACTTTTCAGCTTCCCACGCCCTGCCAGCTGCACAAGAAGCTGGGAGAGCACAACCAGGACAGCTGACCAAGACTGGCCAAAGGGATATTCCCTGCCACATAACGTCATGCTTTGTATATGTGTAACTGGGGAAGCTAGCTGGGAGGCAGATTCACTGCTCGGAAACAGACTGGGCATTGGATTGTTTTATTTTATTTTTGCATGTGGTGAACAATTGCATTTGTGCATCACTTGTATTATTGTCATTATTGTTATTATTATTGTTATTACTATTATTATTATTATTCTCTTCCTTTTTCTATTCTATTACACTGTCTTTAAACCCACAAGGTTTTTTGCATTCTCCTCCCCATTGCCTTGGTAGGGGCGATGCATGGTGCTCCGTTACTGGCTAAGGTTAAACCATGACACCGTATCAACTCTCCGTGGAGAAACTCAGGTAGACACATTTCCCTACAATAACCAGCAATTTCACATATTTTCTAGATCTTTTACCCAAGGCTATAGGAAGGAAAGGACAGGCTGAAGTAGAGGATTTTGAAATCTCCAAGATGCATTTGATGGTCCCTCTCCTTACCCTGAGTAGTAGATGATATGAAGATCTTCCTTTTAACTTTGACAGATATTAGAAAGCATAAGTAATTAATCAAATTACTATTTGTTGCAAGCATCCATAAAGCAATGAGATGATATGCAACAGTCTGTAAATGCTGCTTGAGGAGGAAGTGACCCTCTTTATTAAGCCTCAGGAGCATTTTAAGTCATCATTGTACATGTAAATACAGGCAAAGTGTCCTTTTTGGAAAGTGACATTGAATGATTGGAGCTTCTGATATTTCTTGTGGTCACTAAAGAAGGACGTTATGTGGAGGACAGTGTTGCAAGTGCAGGAAAATGCTGCACTATATCCTATTTGTGCTATTCTGATGTGAACCAGTGAGCTCATATCAGCTCTTATGCCAATTCCTTCAAGTAAAATATGTCAGATTGCTTTCCTCTTATGAAATAGCAGCCCTGAAATTGAGATGCAGAATTTAGTCATCCAAGGAGGAACACAATGTGCTGGGAGTAATCACAAGTTATAGTAGATTGTAAATTGCAGATTGCTCAAATAATAGCCATGAGAGATACAAAAGCATTCCATTAAGAAGTAGACTCTGTCTGTCTGTTCTTGTCCGGTGAGCAGAGGGAGCTTCCTTAGCACAAAAGAAGAGAAGGCATGCAGAAGTTTACTCTCATTTTCTGCAGCGTTTCCTGGATGCCAGTTTTATGGAATTTGCCTTTTCCAAGATCCTTGTAGTACTTAGAATAATCTTCTCCTAGTGTCAGCAGAGTACCTAAATACACATGAAACTAGCCAGTATTTCATCTTGATGGTAAGGTTCATGACTTTTTGAAACTACTGAGGAATTTTTTTTTTAATTATATCTGTTGTTTGTGCACAAAAGACCAGAAAGAATGAGCCTTAGCTCAGGAAATGGCCTTCTTCCAGTAATAGTTTGTGTGGATATCAATATGGTGCATTCCTGTATTGGGAATATGCTCATCACAAATATGGCAAAGTTTAATACTGCTGTAGAGGGAAGACTCTGCCAGAAAAATATGCAAAAATATGGCAGGGGCAGGGGAATAAAGGGAAAAGAAACAGCATGTGCCTAAAACTGGAATACTCATTCTCTACCGGCTTCACTGAAATGTAAACAAGAATAGCAGGAAAATAAATGCAGAAATAAAGAAAATAAAAAGGAAAGATGAAATAAATTAAAATAAAACCCAAAGAACACTATGGGGAAAAAGTCATGCAGGCAATAAAAGAGTAATGGGGCACACACCTGTGTACTTTTCATGCTATTGTTTTTTAAAACAAGCTCTGTTTTATTTATTCTATGTAGGTACCTGATTACCTCAGCATACACTTTGGAAGTCCAGCAGAACTGCCTAAGTGAACACAAGAGAACTAGTTTAAAATCACTATCCATATATTAGTGCAAAATTGTTTTCTATGCTATAATCACCACTCTTTGCCTTATTTATTTTTCACTGATAATCCCCTATCTTAAATAGACAGATGTGAGCACCAGAGTGGCTTGTCTAGCTCCCTGCATGCTGTAGCTGATGCTCTGAAAAGAATAACAGATTTCCGGAGTTCTATCAGTTGAGATGCCAACTATGACCAAATGTTCCATCTAGCAAAGCATGAACACACAGAGAATTGGGAAAGCAGATCTCAGGTGTTTGCTGGTGGCACTCCAACCATTGTGGTGAAATCCCAGATATTAACTACACCTTCTAGATCATCACTTCAAACTTCATCCATTCCAACCAGCAAGAAAGCATAATTTTTGCCATACAACGTTAAAATTCTCACTCAATTAGGAATATCCAAGTTTCTGAACTGAATTATAGGTTTGAAACATTTGGTTTTCAATTTTTGGCAGTTCTGACCTAAATGTCCCCCTCCCTTCCTCACTGTCAATTCTTTCATAGGACTGTCCAGAACAAAATGACTCCTTCCCCTCTTTCAAGCTTCTATTTTCTGTGCACTTAACCCCCTTCTACTCGATCCTTCCAGTTTCAATTGCTAACTGTCTTTATAATCTCATATGTTCCTTCCTGATGGCTTCAGCTCCCAAGTTGATTATTGCTCTGACCTCTTAGATGAATATCATCTCTCCTCATTAGACTTACAAATATGGTTCAGTGTTCGTAGTCAACAAAATGGCTATTCATTGTTTTGATTAGCTTTTCACCTAGGTCTATACCTACCCCTTTGTTATTAGTTCTCTTTATCCCTACCCAACTTCCACTGTGATATCACTTCAGTAGAATCGGTTCATTTGTTCACATATTATTCTTCATTATTTTGTGACTTTTAGATCATTGGTACTGATGATGATTCTATCCCCTGTGGCCTCTTACCTGTCATTAATTACCAATTCTCTCCACCTTTCTAAAGCTTCTACAGTTTTGTTCCTCCTTTCCACTGTAAAGTCCATCTTTCACTCCTTCAGCTCTGTATGCTAACAGCCACATATTTTGCTCCTAGGATGCTAGTAGCGCACCAGTGGCCTGCTCACTTGCTCCATGACAAATTTGTTCTTTTAGTGATGGCTAACCAAATGTATTTCTCAAGTTTAACTGACTTTTGGTTCCACATCTTTTTGCTGCCTTTATTTTCCAACTCTCTACTTTTGTCTGAATCTCTCTGTGCATTAATTACAAGTAAACAAAGAAAAGGTAATACAACATAAAATTCATTATCGCCTTAGCATTTTCTCTGTTTCCTTCTATTTCTGCAATTCTGTCCTTTCCATCAGTGGTGAATTTTTTGCTGTCCTCTCTTCTTCTATAATCTCTCTCCTTTGCGCTAGTAACATAACTTTGTCCTTCCTCCTGATCCACTCACTTACCCCAACTCTCTTTTTCAGTCTCTTGTTCACCTTCAGATCTTTCCCAGAAAGTACACAGGAAATGTATTTTGCTTTTGCCACCACAGAAACAAGCCGCAACTTTGACACCACTGGCCTCTCCAACAGCCCTGCTATCCTTCTGTTTCTAAACTCACTAAGCATGCTACTTAGAACTGATCGTAATCACTAGCTTCCACCCAGTGCATGTCAATGAAATGACTCAGTGTATTGAATCAAAAAGTCTATCTACTCTAGTAATTTCTCCCTAGAAGTGGCCAAAAGTAGACAATTAGGAAAAGCAATAGTGTGCGAAGTACAACTACTGTATCTTTGCTGATAACTGACAGATTTACTTTTCTGTTTTGGACTTCTCTCTTCTGTCAAAACTAAGATATTAATCTGTTTCTACCACCTTTTGTACATCTCTTACCATATATTTAAGTGCATTAAAATCTCAAAGATTTTTATGCCCCTTGCCTTCCTCAAGCAGTATGGATTCATCCTCCAATCCATCAATCTGTTCTGTAACCCACAAATTATCTTAAATATCTTTGAATCTTCCTTCACAATATTTCTAAAACTTGTGGATGTTTTCTATCTAGCATATCTAAGTCTATTCATATATAAAAATTTAATCTCTCATCATCACTTCCATTTTATGTCTCAATTACTCTAACACAGCTTTTGAGTTCATGACAAATGTAATTTTCTCAGTGACCAAAAGACTGTGTCAAATACAATTTTTTTAGTCCACTACTTTGACCGTGTTACTGCCCTTCTTTCTCCACTATGCCGGTTCCTCTCTTCCCAGTCACATCAAATAAAAAAGACATGACTTGATTTTTAAAGTCCTTCCAGGCTTTTACTGACATATTAATTACCTTCTAATGACTACTCAGACATTGAATTTCATCTCTGTTCGGTTCATGATACCTATCTCAGCCAAGCATTTCACTTTCTCGCAGCCCTTCCATACTGCCTTCACATTCAAAGGGTGCCTGCAAAGCTTCATGATTTTCTTTTCAAGATACATCTTAAAACTCATCCTATTTCAGATGCCAAAAACTCAATGATAGTTAAAAATGGTTAGTGTACAGAGATCACTGGTTTTATATATCCCCATAGACTTGTCCCTTATCTCCTTTTCTGTTACAACTTCTCTGTAAATTGTCCAAGATTGGGACAATCCTTTTGTTTCTTTGTGTGTGTTGACATAGTGAACAGAACAATGTATCCTCTTGGAACTTCATTACAGGCAGTGTAACAGCAGCAACATTACCAGACTGTTGATAGTACATAGTGTAGTTCGAAAATCACAATTGGAGATTTCAGCCTACTCACTTTCCCCTTCTTAGTTATGCCTACAAAAAGTAAATGCTTTCATCCAGCTGAGCATAATCATTAGCAGTAACTTTTACTATTCATTTAGTACACATTTTTTCTGGGCACTGGCCTCCATACTGAAGTATCTGAAGAACTTGGCTTTTGCACTTTATAATGTAATATGCATACATGCAGTCTGCCACTGCATGTCTTGCTCATGCTTATCCTATTGATGCCAGTGAGATCACTCAAATGAGTGAGCACTACTTACATTAACAAGATTTGAAAAAAATGAACCTGTAATTCACAAAAACTGTTGAGCATAGTAATTTTTATGCTGAATATCTCAAACGTTAATAATCACAATTTGGGCCACTGAAAACCATTGAACTCATGAGCCACAGTCCACTTCCAGTAACTACATACTTGCTTAAATAATACTTAATAATAATACACAATTATAATAATAGTGCAACCTTAATTTTTTCATCTGTATTAAGAAATCAGACCTAACAATTAAGAATTTACTTTTTTAAATAACTGCTTTGTGATTGTCCTGATGTCAGAAGAGGTGTTGAATTGCCATGCAATTAGCTTTTAAATTAGCACACCAATCTACTGTATCACTTTTGGAATAGGTCCAGTTCATGTAAAGTACCAGAATATAACATTTTAATGAACAGAAGCACAGGGTATATTAAACATCTAACTTAATACTATTTTATGACAGACTACAGCAACAGTCTAGAAAAGACTATTCTCTAAATATATTTATTGCTCATTTTTATAGGAATTATGAGGTTTAGCCCCGAAGTATATTTTCTCAGCCTTTGCATGACTATATTCTGCTTTTAAACAGTATTTCTGAATCTTACAAGAGAATTGACATTCTTCAATATACATTCATGTTTAACTGCAAGTCTAGTGAACTAGTTTGCTAACAGCTTAATAAGTAAACAGCACCAATAAAACACTCTATTTCCTTTAGGAAGGAAATCTGGACAAATTATAAGTCTTAACAAACCAGTATAAAAATACTTCTGGTTGTGCTTTCTTTCTCTTTGGTGATCTAAAATGTATTTTTAAGTGGGTTTAATTTCCAAGTCAGACATTTAAAGTTTCTCCCTCCTTTTTAAGTTGTTTCAAAAACCTTCCAAAACTCCCTGCCCAAACCAATATTTGTTCCATCTCACCTCATTATAGTTTGAGGCTTTTTCTAGTTATTAACATAACCTTGTTGATTATTGGATCAAACTTCATCCTGCCCTAAGGAGCTAGTCCAGCAACGTGAACATGTACTTTCATTAATGGACTAGTTCAACGTTAAATGTCTTTCTGATATGATCCTGAGGAGAATACTGAAAAAAACCCACATTTGCATTTCTCTGTGAAACATTGCATCAAACATCATCAATTTGTTTGTGTGCTCATCTTCCACTGTTAGCCCATTGGTTAATTGGTTATATTTGGTTTTATGTTTTACGATCTATTCTTATGTTAAAAGTCTACATGTTTCTAGAACTGGGTTCTCAAAAATGAATTAAGTAGTAGTTGCGGAAATATACAAAGTGACACTGGAAAAATTTCTATTGGAATAGTCACTTACCATAGTAAATTTTGTTCCTTGAATGTACTGCCTCCAAAGAGGCCCCCCCTTTGGGATTACTTTCCCTGCCATGAAGCAACAGAAACCATAGAAAATGTTAGATAGTAAATGGAATATTCACATCTATTCCAATGTTCTGGAAGAAAACAGAAAAATCTCCTACTTCTTCTCTCCCTAGGCATTGTCACATTCCATAAATACCTGAGGTAAAAGTAAATCTGAGGAGCTGGTGTAAATCTGCATAGACAATTCACTTGAGAAAAAGTTATTTTGGTAAATAGCATCCTTTTTCTCTCTTATGACACTGCCTACACAGATCTAATATGTAAAAGACTGGTAGAGACAATTCCGAGAACAGGGACTAAGGCAAACTACTAGTTGTTGAGAGAGTGAACTACTCCTGTCCAAATGCTGTATCTAATATAAAGCAAAAAGTCTTGCTTGCTTGGGAACTTTTAAGTACACTAGTTACCTCAGTGAAGATGTTGTAAACTACTTCTATATTGAAACAATCTAAATCTTAGCTTTTTACCAAACCTGACCAAAAAGTTACCTGAAAAAAGGCTTTCGTGTAGTCAAGCAAATGATTCAGAATCTGTCCAAAGGCTTAAATGAAGACAGCTGTTAAAAATGGCCAATACTATTATAATCAAGAATATGGGAGAGGAGTGAGGGCATTTTAAGACTGATCACCCTTACAAAAATACATACAAATGCAGTTTTGAGAGTTCCTTTTAGATTCTGTAACTACAAGAGGAATATTCAGTGTAGGAGAATGACAAAGGTACCACTTTGTCCCTCCAAAGAGTCCCTCCAAAGAGATGCCAGACCTTTTGGGTGTAAGGAGTGTAAGTCTGTGTATGTATGTCTAAGTTATTATTTGAGTATGCAACTCCATGAAATCTTTGGTCAAGAATAAAAAGGACAGACTTAAATATGTTACATAAAAAATGAAAGACAGGGTTAAGAATAAATCAAGTATTTTTTAAGCTATTGAAGGAGAAACATGAAACTAGTTCTGCCCCTCCCCTCAAAAATGTGCCATAACTCATAAGAGAATGGCATTTAACTTCTGGCTCTTCAGTTTCTTTCTACTTGACTTGTAGCTTGGCCAAACATTGTTTTCGACTATGTCACCTGCTGACACCTTCCTTCTTCTTTGTTTCTGTTTTCCACAGAAATTGAATAGTTGTTCTTCAAACCAGGGCTTGATTCTATTGTCCACAGATAAGTGTCTAATGGTAGTTCAGATGTCCTTTAATATCCCACTTGGCCTCCAGCTGCAGTTCCAAAGTCTCTCGTAAGTTGTGTCGTATCTTCTATCTTGTGCAGATATTTTGGCTACCTTGGGACATCTCATATAGTGCTAGATCCCTCTCTGCAGGCAACTGTGTCATGCTCATGCTGTCAAACAACTATTTTCAGATACTATCATTGCAAACTGATGATAATGATATAACCTTTGCTAGGAAAAGGATGAGATTGCTGTGGATATACAGGAAATAAAAGATTTTTAAGAGTTAAAAAAAGTCAAAAGGATCAAACAGAATCCTGTGCCAAACCACCAGGCAAAGTCAATGTAGAAGCAGGATCTACCACCTTCATTTTCTGGAGCATTTTACAAATCCATGACTTTTTTACATCATAAAGGTTCTATCAAGGAAAGCTTATAAAAGTTTCTTTTGTGGATTCATAAAGAAAAAACTTGACATCACAACTGGCTCTGAAAGTACTTGCACCTAATCTGAACAACTGTAAGCAAATACTCCAGATATCCTACATCCAAGGAATGCTTATCATGCTCACAGAAGTGCCGTTACAAGCCAAGCACGTCTTTTCTAGAAAAGTCTAATCAAACTCAGGCACAGAAAAATGACCCAAGTACTCTGGCCTTTGAGAGCTCCATCATCTCTGAGCTCATAGGATCGAAACTTTAAAAAAAGATACAATTATCTTACTAAATGCGTTCCTCAGATGTATGAAATACAATTTCTAGGATGGAATTTTAAGCCTCTAAAGAACTCTGATATGCAAAGTGGTATTAAGGCTTCCCTAACAGATCTGCTAAAGCTTTGAGTTTCCCCTCCCCCCTCCCTGAACATGTTACCACTGTAATATTCTAACTTGCAGCTGAATGTTGTGATGCTCTTAAGAGGGAGCTGTGAAAAATATTACTGCACATTTCAGCTTCTGAAACAGCTATTGGTGGAAAAAAAAAATATTGGTGGGAAAAAACACTATTGGTGGAAGAATGAATGAAATCAACCTTTGACTGAGTCATTAACAAACTATAAAGACATGTTTAAAGTTTAGGAAGCTAATCAGAGAGATCCAAGTTCTGTCATGTCTCAATATGACTTATCTAATTACAGAATTTAACAATCTCTGCAGACCATTTCTATGGCAAGCCAAAAGCTAGAACAACATAATAGAATCAAATAAATGCACATTTTAATATGTAACTGGTCTTAAAAACTCACTTCAAGTGGGTGGAAGTGTTAACTGGTAAAGAATATAGGGTCTTCCACTGTATTTTCTGAAAAAGTTGAAATGAACATAAGTACCATTTTGTTTTTAAAAATGACTGGAAAGATACATTTTTAAACAAACAAACAAACAAACAAACAAACAAATTACCTGGCAAGGCTTCTTCATTTTAATTGCTATAACATGGTATCTGTAACAGCAGAGTTCACAGGTCCATGACCCTCTTTCACTTATCCACTTTAAAAGGCAAAGCTGATGTGTGTATCGTACTGACCCATCACAGCGGCAAGGATTTAACAATTCACCCTGAAAAAGCAACATAGAAACATTAATTTTAAAGGAATCTTTTATGTATACGAACACTCAATATCAAAATGTTTACTGGTCTGTAACAATGAACTGGTCTCAATTTCAATACATGAAAAAGCATGTATTTTTGGCTATAAAAATACTCAAAAATTAAACTGTCTTAAAAACATCTAGCCGCTTCTAATGAGGCAAAGCCAGATAACTGTCCACGCATGTATATGTACATCTGTGAAACTGGTTAAAAATTACTGTGCATCAAACAACGGTAGCATCAGCCCTTTCAAATACCTCAAATGGTACTGAAAGTGGTGAGATGCATTTCTCCAACAGTTGTTTGACGTCATCACTAGGAAAGAAACGGGTGATGTAACAGAGAACCATGCTCTTGGAGCAGGGTTCTGAGCTGGTCAGCTAGACAGCTGTCAGGCAGGATCTCAAATAATGCAACTAAAAACTTCCCCTGGTAGTTCACATATTTCTGTATTATATAAACCTTCTATTCTCTTCTTTCTTTTAAAAGATTTTTTTAGCCAAACTACAAGACAAACTGTAAAATGGTAGTTATGGATCCATTGCTGATACTGTGCCCAGTAATGTAATGACAGAGATCCTTGAAGGTCTTCTCAACATTACCTGCAAGCTAACGCTCTCATTTTAAAGTCTAATAGAAACCTGAGAAATTCATATCGTTTAAAGTTCCTGAGGGAAGAGCCAGCGAGTGTGACAATAAGATGTACAGTGTGCAAGCCAGCCGTAGCAAATCTCTGATTTTTCCTCGAGCTCCGCGCCGACTCAGAATTGCCCCAAGCGTTTGTCACAACTACCTCGTCCAGCCGCCGAGGCTCGCTACACCCATTTCTCCGCCGACACCGAGGAGGGCTATTCCTGCCACGGCCAAGGGACGCCGGGCCTCCCCCGGTGCCGGCGGCAGCACTCGGCCACTTTTCCGCCCCGCTGCCGGGCAGAGGGGGCAAAGGGGGCGGGAGCCGGGCAAGCGGTGCCGAGCCCTGTCCCTGGTGCTGATCGGTCCCCGCCGCCGGCCCACCCGGACCCAGCCGCGTCCCCACCGCGGGGGAGAGGGGGGGTGTGTGTGTGGGGGGGTGTCTGTGTGAGGGGTCGGCCCGTCCGCGCTGAGCGCAGGGCAGTCGCCCGCCCGCCCCGCTCTCCTCACCTGCTCGGGGCCCTGGAAGCAGATCTTGCAGATGGGGCCGGCCCCACCGGGGTGGCTGCCGCTGCCGCTCTCGCTGCTGCACACCGAGCGGGTCTCGGGTTTGTCGCCGGCGACGGCCCCCGCCTCGGCGCCGCCGCTCTCCGAGCCGCCCCTCCGGCCCTCGCTGGGGCCGCCGCTCTCTCCCTCCTCCGGGGTGTCCCCGCTCTCCTCCTCCGCTCCCGTCGGCACCTCCAGCGGGGCGGCGGGGTCTCGCTGCGGCTCCCCGGGAGGGAGGACGACGCTCCCCCCGGCGCAGCTCATGCCCGCGCCGGCCCGCGCTCACCCGGGGCGGAGACGGCCCAACGGGAGAAAGCGGCGAGGGCGCCCTTCTCGCCGCCGGCGGCCGGGAAGGTGACCCGGCGTGGCCGCCTCCTTCCACCGCGCTCCGTCAGCCGAGGCCGGAGCCGCCCCGGCGGCGTGTGTGCGTGTGAGTGAGCGTGAGTGTGTGTGGGTGAGCGCGTGGGGGGCTGCGTGTGCGTGGGTCCGGAGGCGGCGGGGCGGAGTGGGGCGAGGGAGGGGCAGGTCCGGCACGCGTCGGGCCCGGTCCAGCCGCCAACAGCCGCCCCCGAACGGCCGGGAGAGCGCGAGCGAGGGACCGTTACTCGGCGCGAGCCGCGGCGGGTGGAGGGAGGAGGGGGGNGCCACTCTCGCCAGCAGCCCGGCGCCTGCCCGGCCGCGAGAAAACCCTTCCCTTCCCCCCGGACGCCAGAGTGTCACCTGCCCTCCCGCCGCTCCCTGCGTCCCTCCCCTCAGCGCCGGCTCCCCCCACACCTCAGCGGCTGCGTCCCCCGCCCCCCCCGCACACNAGCGGCTGCGTCCCCCGCCACCGCGGCACACCCCTTCCCCTCCACGGGGACGGCTTAGCGTTGCACGGTGTCCTTCCTTCCCTTCAGGGGAGCGTCGCCGTCGTCCTCTCCCCCCCACTCCTTGGCCTTGGGTCTGGCCCCAGGCCTGAACTGTCGCAGGTTGTTTTCCTCTCCTCGCCCGTGCCCAAACCCTCATGCCGCTGCCGGTCCCGGCACCCCACTGGGGGACCCGACCCTTTAGGGAACGCTCGTGGATTTTTTACTTTATTGGGTTTTTCGTTGCAAAAAATAGCACTTGTAAAAGCTCAACAGAACAAATATTCAACAGTTGCTCTTTGGGTGTGAAACAGTAGTCCCAGTCTTTTGTGGCTGGCTTTTTTTTTTTTTTTTAATTCATTACATCACCTCATTTTCAAAATTAAATCTGCTAAAAGCATCATGATCAAATACATTCTAAAAAAAACCCTTCCAGAGTGGTTAGAAATTCTTTAAAGTTTGGCTGAGGCTTGTAAAGGAAAGTATGTGTGAATTTCAGCATCAAGTATAGCACCAGTGCACATTCCATCTCGTGAAAACGACAGCAACTGTCTGCGCCGGGAAAGAGAAAAAACACCTCAGAAAACAATTGTGAAGCCATATGCTCTTCCATAACCACATTTTGATTCAAAGTGTGATGAAATCACCCGTCTTCTTCAGTGGCTGCTTCATACAGTCTCTCAGGATGAGGATGTACCTGGATGAGCTCAGCCGCTGCCTTCAGCAGACATGTTTTGACAGCAGTGGCTTTCTTGGTAGGGCGATTTTATTAGAAGACCAAAGAGGTTGGTACAGAAAACCAAACCAGGACTCCTCAGCCCCTGGTCACGTGGCTGTCAAGCTCTCTCTATGTTAATCAAATAGACTAATTCTAAGGCAAGAAGAGGCAATCACAAACAATGAAAAAACAGGAAGTGTCAGAACAAACAGACGAGCCCAAAATACTGGGTAAAAGAGAACTGAAGCAGAACCAGAAGGAAAAGACAGTGGAACTAAAGTAGTGAAGTGAGAAATGAATGCTAAAAATTTACTCATCTGCATCACAGGAATACAGCATGGCCTTGCCATTTGCTGTATGTGGGGATTTATAACATTTTTCTTTCTCATCCTTTTGTTTGTCAGCAAAAATTCAATAACTAACATGGCTTTTGGAAAGGATATAAAGAGAAGATAAAAATGTCAACACAGAAATGGAATGGCTCCTTAATGTCAGGAGAAGAAAGAAAGATGTGACTACAGGGAATAATGGAGTGTGTTAAGAAGGTCAATCTTTTCTACTTAATCTTGCCTAGAATAAATGTGTAACATGACTCTTAAAAGGGAACACATCTATGCAAATTACAAGAATGTTTCTTTCACACATATGTAATTAATTTGGAGAGTTGATTGCAAGTGGGTATTTCATAGACATGAATTAATACATCACCTGTTTGCATGTCCACCAACAGCTACTGGCACGCTAACCAAAATAAAATCGCGAAGGTTATTGATCCCCGTGTTTGGGAGTACCATAGCACTGTTCGGCATGCTGGGGGTGGGAGGAGATGCTGACAAAAGAGCAGAAGGGGTGGAGAACATTATATAACACAGCCTCCAACCCAAGTAGCGTTCAGCCTTCTGCTGAGCGAGAGAGGGGGACAGGAGCCAAAACCAAAGATTGTAACAGAAAGAAGAAAAATTTAAAGCAGGAAAGGATATTCTGCTTCGTAACAGCAGTAATGTAGGTGGTTGGGAGAAAGAAAAAAAGAGAGGCTGAAAACAGGAAGAATTAATTTGTGATTAAGATAGTGAACTGGAGCTCATGGGATTTATGTTCAAGCACAGCTTTGCTGTGCGCTCCTTGAACAACCTTGAGCAAATGACCTCCAGTGGGCTGAACATAGGCGCAGGTTACCTAAATGCCGGCAGGTAGTCGTACTCCCAGTCAGTGTCCAGCAGCCTCTGGAGGACTGTGGCTGTCCCATCTGCTATCTCTTTTGGGAACAGTGGGACATTCCAACTGGCCCTAGACTCCCAGATGCAGGCACATGTCCCTTAGTCTCTCTCTGACTTGTTCTCTACATAAATCTGAAACAATAACATTTGCTTTCTCTGCTCTTACTCCTGCCTCTTCCATTAGAAATTGCAATATTCCATTGGCAGATTCAGGCCATATTTGTACAGGCTTGATCTTGGCTGAGGTTTCTAGGCATTAGAGAAAACTAATAAGGAACAGTGATACAGATAGAAATAACACTGATGTAGTAAGACTGTGGGACAGTGAAATGAATAGCATTTTCAGCAGGCAGTGGAAAAGGCAGGAGAAGTACAACCCCTGAGGGAATGGAAGTTGTCTCTCCTCTACTTTCCTCTCAGTTCTGCTCCCACTACACCAGCCTAGCACTGTGCAATTTTTTCCTCCAAATAAACTAATGAAAACTCCAGCCCAGTTTTTTACCCGAGGACGATTGGCTGTAGGTAGAACATCCAGGAAGAAAAAACAGAGGAAGGCATTTGAATGGAGGGGAAATGTTCAGCGAATGCATAGAACAGTTGGATTTTGGTTTTTTAGTTATTATCTATCAAGATAAACCCTGTAAGTAGTTTTATGTACAGAAGAGGTTGCACAGGAATAACATATGCAGATAACAAACTACTGGGAGGATATCATAAGAATGGAAGCACCTTGTTATTGCACATTTAGAAACCAACCCCTGCTCTTCTTTTTTTCCCAAAAAGTTTCTGTAATGCATTGGCCTGTACCATAAATACAGCAACAGAACAGTTCAGTGATGGGTTTGTTCCATTTTGCTGCTTCCTGTATCTCTGAGGAAAACAAGATGATGTAGTTTTAAAATTTTAATAAAGGAGTAAAGAGTAATTGCCAGTATCTTACATTCAAAACAAAATACTAATGAGATAGTAGAAAGTGAAATCTACTTAAATAATAGTACAGACACATTATTATTCTATTTACTGAATAGCATGTACATGTCCCTTTCAGAATAAAACTCAGGTTGGTGGAGATCACCTGTAAATAAAAATAAGGCATTTTGGCTGTAAGCAAATGCTTCAGTTTAATTTGAAATGTACTTTACATGTTTAATGCAACATAAAATGTGCTTCTGAGTAATATCCCCATCTGCTAAATTTCCATGTTCAACTTTCTTACACTAAAAGATCTGCACAGATGGTTAATGGCCATGCTAGTGGCTGCATATTATTTGCTGGTTCACTGAACGTGCCCGATGTTTGTTATGAACAGACACTCATCCTGCAGGCAAAGCTTTTACAGTTATGTCAACCAATTAAAGTCTCATGCAGACAGAAACCTATTGTCTAATGAAAATCTTTATTTTCACACTGCTCTCTTGCTTTTTCGGAAATGCGTGCCTGGATTCCTATCCAACCCCGTATGGCTCAGCACTCATACATCTCTGCATAGCACAAATGTCCAACCTTAGCAGCTACTGCCCTTTCTTTCTCAAACCTTCACGGGGATTTCCTGTCCATGCTGGGCCCCTGAGCACATCCCCCCTCCCGGCGACTGGGGATGGTGGGGGAGCCACTACTGAGGCCAACCCCCACCCCTGGCAGCCACTTTTAAGCTGAGCCTCTGCTGTTTGGCCCCTGCCTGAGCTACAGCTTGTGCCATGTCGTAGGCCATGCCTGGCCATGGATGCTCCATCCAGCCCACCCGTGGGCACGTCCCATCCTGGCTTCATCCCCAGGGAGGTGCCCGATGCCAGGGGCTGCCCTGGCTGCCAGACCCTGCCATCCCCCACCTGGGGAGCCTCCGGCACTCCTGGCACAGGAGCCCACGGTGCCCTGACAGCTCTCTGTAATGCCTTTTCTTCTGTATTGTCCAAGAAATGGTGATTGGCATCCTTTTCCTTTTACAGGAGACTTATGAAAACATGCATCCACTAATTATTTGAATGTGCTTGCAGATGCTTACAGGGATGATGATATAAAAGTTTAAAATTTTTATTTTAATATAATTTTTCTTCTTGGGATATTATCAAACCATTCATAATTACTATGTTTTACCTACGATTTCCTGTCTTATTTGCCAGTATACTGTTTTTCTTCAGAGCTGCTAATTTATTTTTAAAAAATTTGAAATCACCTATGATTAATTTTTCTTCCACCATGAATTATAGCTTCTTGTGAAATATAGTCTCCATTTTGACCTATAACTGTTTGGAAGTATTTTTTTAACAATTTTCTTTATACCAGTTGTTGAGGGGGAAAAAAGGCTTAGTATGGCCTCCAGAATGAGGTAATCTTTGTTTGCAAATAAATTTAGTTCCTTGGTTTATTTTGGAAATAGATCAGCTGTCACAGATTCTAGAGGGCGGCATCACTGAGTTCAGTTTATTGAAACAGAAATGACAGAATGTCAATTAGCTTTTCCATTACATGTTATATGAGCAAAAGCTACTGTGCAAGGCTAAAGTGAATTTATTTTAACATCAGCTGTGCAGGTCCCTTTTTAACTGTTTACAAAGAAAAGAATACCAAACCGCCTTTTTCTCCCCTTGGATTTCACAGAAACACAGAATCACAGAAGGGTAGGGTTTGGAAGAGACCTCTGGAGATCATCTAGTCCAACCCCCTGTTAAACCAGGTTCACCTAGAGGAGGTTGCACAGGATGGCACCCAGGTGGGTTTTGAATATCTCCAGAGAAGAAGACTCCACAACCTCTCTGGGCAGCCTGTTCCAGTGCTCAGTCACTGTCACAGAGAAGAAGATTTTCCTCATGTTGAGATGGAATTTCTTGTGTTTCNTTGCTGGCTCATGGAGAGCCTGTGGCTTCCACCAGGACTCGCAGGTCCTTCTCCACAGAGCAATCTTCTTCCTTCTTGTCTATTAGCATTAGAATGACTGTAATATATGTTACAGGCTACCTCAAACCTTGAAAAGTGGTGGTGAAATGTCAAAAATAATGTAACACCAAATCCTTGCCCATTGGCTTTTAGTCTATTCTGTACACCTCCATTGTATGTCTTGACAACTTAAAAAGTGGCAAACTATCTGACATTTGTAGCAAGGCAGTGAAATGTGGCTTCTATTACTGAAATGTCTTCTGGGAGATACCACCATGATCTGAACCCTGGTGTGGTCAGCACTTCAGTATACACAATGCAGGAGAGAGAACTTCCCCTAAGTAGTTACAGGCAAGAAGGAAATGCAACAGTGAGTTTGTGATGGTGGGAACTGGAGCTCGTCATACTGACATCATGCTGTCAAAACTCACAACAGATACCCATTAAATGAGAATGGATGTGTTTCTTGATAAACCAAACCACAAAGGGCAACAAAATGTATATTTTGCTGAAATATTTTACTGCTATTTATGTGGTGAAAGGAAAAGGGCATGCATCCAGATTTGAGATGTTCACTCCTGGCGGAGCTGAAGCATTGGTCTGGTTGTTTCTCACACCATAGGCAGTTCTTGACTGTTTTGTCTCCAAGGGCTCAGTCTCATTCTGGAAGTAAAAATATGAGCCCCTGTTATTTGAACTGAAGACCAGATCTTCCACCCTTGATGGAGCAGCAGTTGTAAACCCCTCTGTGTGGCCTAAGCCATAGAAGGTGTCATAGCTATGGTGAATCAGTGTAACTTATGGAATTACTTAATCTAGAAAGTATTTTGTGAGAACCTGTGGCAAAACGGCAAGCTGCCAGGTTTGGACTGAGAGTTTTGCAGCTCTACCAGAAGTGGCCTGTGGAAGTCATCAGTTATCTGTTATATAGCTGCTAAAAAGAGTCCAACTCCTGCAGATATGAAACTTTGCTTCCTAAGGGGTTCCAAAGCATTAATGTGAGTTGACAGAAAAGCTGGAGATAGAATTTACGATTTCAAGGTTGCAATTTGAATGTGCTTTTATGTGAAACAATCTCTTGTTCTCTTTATCTTGCCACCCACCAGCCCTCTCAAAAAAAAAAAATCTCATGACATTGCCCATGTGTATTGGGAGCCAAAATTCTGCTTCTTGTGATAAATTTGTAAGAAAATATGTAATAGTCACCACAGACCATGCTGGATTAGATTAGGAAGGTGTTACATCACTGAGGAAGCTCTTCTTACAAAATCCACTGTATTTGCCAATTAAATAATCTTGTTTCAGAAAGACAGTTATATAAACCAGAAGTGACATTTTTTATGCTTCTTAAAGGGGAAACAGTAAATACTCCATCTTCGCTGATCCCACAGTCCTGCCAGATAACTACCTTATCAAACTGAGATGTTAGCTAAATCTGTTATTTTAGCATTTTTCTCTTTGATTTCTTCCTGTGAAGACACTTGCAGAAAATGTGAGGTAATGCAGGAGCATGTCATCTGGTGTGGGAAAGGAAAAGGAAATGCTTGGTTTTGGTGGAAGCTCACGAGTGTTTAATCAAGGTCTGTGGCCTGAAATTTTTAATAAAGGAAATGTAGGACTTTCTCTGCATTGGTGATCAGTCCTGGAGGTTGGTGTTGAGGAGAGGTTTATGCAGAGAAGTATCGGGTAGTTTTTAGGAAGGATTCTTTATTTATGGCACTATGAAACTTTGCAAGCAAGGCAGGACAGAGCAAGGAGAGGAAAGGGACCCATGGACATGCCTACAGTACAGTAACACCCGGAGCTGCTGCGTGGCACTTTCACTACAAGAAGGCATGCTAGAGACAAGTGTTCTCACTAGTGGATATAGCTTCACACTCAGAGTCTGCAAGGTTACTGAGGTTACTGCAAAGAAAAATTGGACAAAATATGCTAAAAAGCTGCAGAACCAGTGGTTCATTAAACTGTCCCTCCCTGGTGAACTGTGCAGTGTCCAATCTGAACCTGAACCCTGAACTGAATAAAATCTCTTGTGGAGATGAAGGCGTGTGTTAACTACACGTGTGACCCTTTTGAAGCACAGCTGCAGGAAAAGGATAGACTGCAGGTTAGTCCTGCAACCAGTTGGAACATTTCCTGACTGCTAAAACTGCAGAATGAAACATGTCTGAGTGATGTTGGACATTGCGGAGGTACTGGGACAGGAGTGGCTTCAGATCCAGTGGCAGACATTTCAGCAAAAAACTTTAAGTGTGCCCATCCGAAATCTGTGTCCTTTGGACACAATCTGTGATTGCATTCCTCTGAGACACTCACACAGAGCTTACAGATACGCCATAGCGCCCGTAAGAAACCTGTGCCCTTCTGGGGCATTATCTGGAAGTCTGGGGATGAAACTGGATACCTAAGGGCATTCAAAATGGCACCAAATACCTATGTGTATGCAGCTAATTAAAACCTGAATCAATCACCTCTAGAGAAAGAGCAGTGGGGCAAAGTCAGACTGCACTTAAGTGCATCTCAACCTCTCCCTATTTCTCTAGGCTTCTTGAGAACTAAAGCATTACCACTCCCACTCCTGTTTTAGCGCAGTTCTTTTTCTCTCGGTCATTTGGGGTGGCGATGTTAGAGAAAGAGATATGTGGGCAACACTAAACTGGATGAACAGACCCTGGATACAATTTTCAAGTGCTCCTAGATTAAGACTATTGCTAATCATGAATCTACAATTAGTGAACTTGACCCTTGTTCTCGTGGTAACAAACACTTCTTTCTGGAACAATTGCTTGAAACAGCAAGCAATTACCTTCTTCTCTACATTTGATTACTAATTTCTTACCAGAACAATAAAAAACAAGTCACTTCTCTTCCAGTCCTCATATTATAATTTCATTTCTGCTGCCAAAGCATGCCTGGCTTCTGCTTTGTATATTTGATGTGCAGCTGTGGTAGAAAGCCACAAATAGCAGCACAGCAACTTTAAGAGCCGTGCTGCCAAGGGTAAAAGGACCCTGCAGGGCAGCGATTCTGAGGGAGCCATCCTAACTGTTTGGAAAGTAGCAAATCATGTTGTGAGCAGAAAGGTGCAGAATTAACTAGAAAAGTGTTCTTTTTCCAACTTTTCCCACTGCAGGAAAGAAAGTGGCTTTTGGCCAACACACACAAAAGAAATCGGTACCCTTTCTCACTAGTTTGAAAGGCAGCCATAGGCTGCTCTATTTGCGTTATATATTTATGGAGGCATGCCGCAGTATGGAGGTATTATACCATATATTGCTGGTTATTTTTTTACCTCCTGCAATAGATGAGGGATACTTACAAAGCAATCAATCTGTAGGATGCCTTAGGATTAACTAAAAGGGTTTTTTTCGTGATTTACACTAAGGATGGACGCATGGCATTTGTTTAACTGAAGAAGCTTATGCACTCAAGAGAGGAAGGGAGTATCATTAAGCTGTGCATATACTAGAACCTAATTGTTATCCCTTATTGAATTAGAATGCATGAATATGCATAGGCGGCCGTGTCTGTCTTCAAGTGAAATAGGGCAGCCTCTGTAGAGCTTACATGACTGGCTGTGAGCTTTTAAAATTCGGCATGTCCCAGAGCCTCTGGTCTCTTTTTAGCCAAGTGCTTGAAGCATAGCACTGATTCAAAGATAAGCCTGGGTGTTTAATTAAAAGCTGAAGAAAGATGTTTGAATATGTTACCTTAAATTTCAGCCCTGTATCTATTTTATTCTCACAGATGCTTCTGACAGCATGGGCTCTTTTGAAATTGGTTTGTCCTTTTTTATTTGTAATAAGCATTCCCTACCCTCTCTTGATAATATTGCAATGACTCATTCAGAGTGTGGAGTGAGTTGGATGATTTGGTCCAGAACAAATCGTAATAACCAGTGATTTTTATATTTTTATGTCTGGGTCATGTTCACCTGAATCCCAGGGAAAATTAGTTTTAGCATCTTTAATAAAAAAATGTTCCCTTGGGATGTATAGCCAATTTGCAGTGATTGTCAGTTACAACAGCTGATACAGATATGAGAAGTTACCAACTAACCTTAATTAGCACTTTAAAGCTGTAGATCCTGGGAACAAAGTTCAGTTGTACAATTAACTGATCTTTCTGCCTCTTTATGTATTTTATCTTCTCATGCCCATATACATTCACTTGTAACTTTGATCTAAGAAAAAACATTATGTGTAAATTTTTATCCAATTGCATGCCATTATTTGATTTTATCAAATTTGATACTTGCATTCTGAATAAATATAAAACTGCAGCATAAAAATCTCTAAGGGATTTCAGGGCAAGTACATGAAGAGAAGCCTGTGGTAACTTCAAATATTCACAGGAATGTAGGTTTCAACAAGCCAGAAAAGATCAAGAGTCTGAATGCTGAAATGACCTGCCTCTGGCAATGGTCTTTAATTTTCTTTCAGAGAAAGTTTACATGGCTTATTTCTGCACTGGGTCAAGCCTATCTGGGTAAAAATATATGTTCAAATGCTAGTCACATGGGTGATCTGCTTGTGCCCTAAAGCGCTAGATTTGCTTTCCTAAGTCTAACATGTGTTTGCTCTTCTTATTGCTCTCAACCACACTCCTTTAATCTCATCTTTGATACTTAGGAGAGAAGTCAATCCAAAAAATGAGATTCCTTTAGCCAAGTGTTTCCACATGATTTCCCTCTATTTATTTATTTATTTTTCATTAATACACTGGCTTCCTTATAGGACATGAAAAATTCTAGTGACATAGAGTTTAATTACTGTACTTTTTCTCAAGGGATCTTCACTGTAATCCGTATCGCTACTATTACTGCCTAAACTAATAACTAAAAGAGGTTGTGTTCTAGGTTAATAGCCTGCAGCTGCAACATAGAGAAATCTGCAGTGCTAAATACTGCTATCTAAATAAACTAGACACAGCTAATAGTGCTATCCAATGATGGTGAGTATTTGCAGATATTGACATTAATCTCAAGCCTCAGTTCATTTCACTCTGCTTGAGTTTGTTGTATTTGCACCTACATTGAAAAACAAATCAGGTCTGGAAGCAGCATGTTGGTCAAATAATTCTTTCAAGCTGAGGAATTTCTGAAGGTGTCCAGCTGGGGAGAAAGGTGTCCAAACCAATGAATTACAGGTGATCTCAGCCATCTTGACAGTCTTCATTTTAGATACTTTTATACTCACTGTCAAAATAGTCTTTGTGAAGATTTCTTCATCTGTCTGTTTGAGAGAAAATAAATAACAAGTCCCACTTTGACTTCAATAATACTTTTACATTTTTAACAGGGACACTGGCAGTGTCCAAAATTATGCTATGCTCAGAACTTGTACAGAACAGCATAGTCAGTCTGCATTTCCTTTCCTGTCAAACCTAATATCTGTATATATCTGGTCAGCTATCAGGAGGGGGCTTATAGTGAGAACTTCATGAAATAAAAGAATTGTTCTCCTATATCTAACATGCCTGTCTTGCTCAGTCACAACAGTTCTCACTCGCTTGTGCCTTCACGATTCATTATTGTACAAACAAATGGAGTCTTTGTTGTATATACTGTACAGCATGGCCACACTAACATAGATCATAAAGCTACTAATGTTGCATTTGCATTTCATACCTGAGAAATGAGTGTAGGGAAGTGCAAGAAACTGACTGGAAATTTCAAAATAAAACTTCTGTGCCCATTAGAGTTATCCTTTAAGGTGTTTTGTGTTGTTTAGCTAAAAGAGTTACAGGATTTTTGGTTTGCCTATTTGGATGTTTTAAGGTCTTTGAGGAAGAACTCCCACCATTTCTTTGTTTATACAGCTATTTCGCAATCCAGAATTCCAGCCATTCTCCCTAGTGGTGCATCCAGAAACTGTTACTGAGATGAAAACATAGGACTGTTGGAAAGGTGCCCGAGAATGGCACTGAATTAAGAAAGAATGAGATAAGAATGTAAAGAATGGGAGCTATGTTGGCTATGGAGAGGGAACTGGGCATTTTTCACACCCCCTAACGATGGTCCTAAATGAGTCCTGACACTCAGATGTCCTGTAATTCTGGATGTCAGCTTTGATGATGATCCCTCTGCAAGCAGGAGAGCCTTGTTACTACAAGCATCTCTGCAAGTGTCTAGCTGAGACTAACAAACTTTGCAGCTCACTGCTTCCCCACACCCCTGCTCAGCTGCTGCCTGTGTAGCCTGGTCAGTCTGGAGCTGCCTCCAGCTCTGTAGGAGAGACAGCTCTACCAGCAGCTGGTGGGCAGCCATAGACCTTGCCCACTGCACAGTTCCCACTCCACAGCAGGAGAAACAGGTATGAAATGAAAATAAGAAGGGCACTGCACCACTGATTTTCTTTGTCTTCTGTTTTTGGTTTGTTTTACAGGTTGCATTTTGTTACGTAAAAAGCACAACTCATGACTGTTTGCAGCCAGATGATTTGTCTGCCTTGTTCTTCTCCTTCCCTTCCAGAAATTATTTGAGGCACACAAAACTATGATTGCCTTTCACCAACAATTATACCAAAAGTGACACCCTCCCTCTCCTTATTAAAATGTCATTACCTTCTTTGACAACTGTTGGAAAGAGCAAATACTACAACAGCTGGTTTCGTGGCATGCTATGTAATCAAGCAAGCAAGCATGGAGACTAACATAATATATGAGATTTTATTCAAGTAAAGATTAGCATTCTCATTGTCTGAGAAGTTCAGAAATGCAGCAGAGAGAATAGGATATCAAGGGTATCATTTTCCCGGGCAAAGCACATACAATTGCAGCGGATTATTCATTAAAATCATTGTACCTGGCACAGAAATTAACACATATGGCGCTGCAGATTTCCCTTGCCCCCCCCAGATCCTAGTGTAGTATTATTTATATGAGTACGTTCTGGTTGCACAAATTAGCCTGTCGACTTCCAGAACTTTCACCATATGGAAAGAGACACTTAAAACTTTACAGATGTTGCACAGAGCCCAGATGGCCACACACACAAAAAAGGTGTTTGTAACATTTACATCCCAGGTACTTTGGAAACACCCCCGTCTTGCCTTTAACATTCAAAATGTGCACTCTACTATCACTATGCAGCTAGTAAGAGTGTAATCAAATCTTCTTTGTGTCTTACAGTGATTTTTAAATCAGTGATAACAGAAAATAGGAACGCAATACAAAGGTTTTTTTCATAGATTTTTATCCCACAAAACAGTCACAATACTTGCTACTACTGCTGTGACAAGATGATATGGAAAACACTGCAGTTTATCCAAGCATGTACATGCCTCATCTCTTCATCATCTTGGTGGCATTTTATTTACCAGTGAATCTTATATGAGAACCAATGAACCTGCCCCTACAAGGTCTCAGCAGTGTATTCTCAGTCCTGTTAAAGGGCTCAGACAATGGGCAGGAATGTCCTGTCATGTTCCCAGTAGAGTTTGAAAACTTTGTTCTCTCAAGAGTGTCCAGCTCTGGGGTCCCCAAAACAAGAAGGACAAGGAGGTGATGGACCAAGTCCAGAGGAGGGCCATGAAGATGACCAGAGGGCTGGAGGACATCTCCTATGAAGACAGGCTGAGACAGTTGGCATTGTTTAGCCTGGAGAAGAGAAGGCTCCAGGGAGACCTTATAGCAGTACCCGAAGGGGCCTACAGGAAGAGGGCATGGAGTGACAGGACAAGGGGTGATGGCTTTAACTGAAGGAAGGTAGATTTAGATCAGATATTAGGAAGAAATTCTTCACTGTGAGGGTGGTGAGGCACTGGAACAGGTTGCCCAGAGAAGCTGTGGCTGCCCCCTCCCTGGCAGTGTTCAAGGCCAGGTTGGATGGGGCTTTGGGCAGCCTGGTCTAGAGGAGGGTGTCCCTGCCCATGGTAGGGGGGTTGGAAGTAGATGACTTTTAAGGTTCCTTCCAACCTAAACTATTTTATGATTCTATAAAATTAGTTCCTTGAGAAGTCTTTTCTGGTAAGGATAAAGATACTGATGGCAAATGTTATAGTATCAGCTAAAGTTGTCCCTAATTTTTTGACCCCATTCTTTGCATTTCTTACTCTTGTGTCTTACAAATTAAAGTCTTTCCCTATCTACAGCATAGGTAGTTCACCTGTTAACTAAAACAGCTCATCTAATGAAGTCACGAGTAGCAAGGAGGATCAATTGCTCATTTTATTTTCCATGGTAGAAAGTAGGAAATATCAGGTGACAGTAGTGGGTAACTGTTTCAGAGCAAATAAAAGGCAGTGGTTCTTCACACCAAGTATTTGCACTGGCTGTGGAGCTCCTTCCTGCAGGATTTTGCAGATGTTGAAGCTTTTACACTGGTTTAAGAGAGGATGAGTCTATTTCACAGAAGAGGAATATCTTGCGGATAACTAAATACACAGGAGGCACATTTGGCTTTAGGTCTCCCTGACTCTCAAATGGTTAGAGGCTGAAAGTAACACTAAGGAGTATCATATAAGCTTGTCCAGTTCTTATACCCTTTGCAAAGCATCTATTGGGCTAGATGGACCTTTGGTCTTACCCCTTATGGCTGTTTCTGTTCCTGCAAATTGGTACACAAGTAAAGTATCAAGTAGCATGAAAATGAATCTACTGTTGGATTTGTCTAAACTCAATGTCTAATAATGCATTACATATTATTAACTACAACGGCCATGCTCTTATAGTGATGAGGCATTGAGTCCTGTCCCCACAAATCCCAGACATGACCACTGATAGACACAGTGGTTGTTTCTGTGCCCAAGGGGGCAAATAGACTCCACGATGTGCCTCACAGTCTTAGTATGGTGCTTGTTCAGATCCAGGTGTTTGCTGGTGTGTGCTGCATCTGCCTTCCTACCTGCGCTCCCGGGGCTTTGCAAAGGAAACCAGATGTGCAGGAGGGGAAAGGTATCGCCCATGGCTCGTCCTGATCAGAATCAGGCTACTCCTGAGAAGTTCACCTTATGTATCTGCCACACATTGTCAGCACCACACTTTGTGAGGTGATGTAGCCACTGCTTGCCACATATCACAACGCGGTCTAGCTGGTTAGAAGCCTTCCATCAGCTAGAAAGTGCAGGTATCTTGCAGCGTAGATGTATCCATACTATGTGCTTGCGACAAATAGGCTTGCCAAGCCTATGAGGGTGTTAATATTTCTCTTGCATTTATTCTATCTTGGTTTCATTGTACATCTAGATTAACCATAATCAATGTGTCACGCAATTGCACAAATACTTCTGTACATCCCCTGAAAATACACTGTCTTGCAATGCTAAGTTGTACAAAAGAGTGACTATGCTGCTGCGTATTGTAACTTCTTGCAAGTAATTTCAGCAAAGCTGTAAAATGGACTTTGGGCCAAGCCTTAGCCCAGTGTTTTGCTCCTGTGCCAATCTATGTGAGGCAGCCATTCACATCAATAATGTTCTGCCAGAGGCTGATAAGCAATCAATAAATTTTGAATTATGACTATACACAGCATGTGTAGAACTCGTCCTGTTTATATTTGCCATAGCTTTTAGCTAAAGTACTAACAAACCATCATCACGATACCAAACTTTTACGTTCCAGAAAGTCCTTTCTACTTGTAAGAATTGTGTGTTATAATAATTGTGACAACATTCAATAATGCATAAATAATCTTCATTTTTTTTTGGAGAAGCCAAATTTTGCCACTGTTTCAATGAGTAACTACTTCTCTAAGTATGGTCCTCTTTGGTTTCATTTTCATGTTTTTCTTTGGCAATACTGACAGAAAAAAATGTAACTCCTAGGAATAGGAATATCAGAATCTGGACCACTGTGACTGGTAAGAAATCTAAGCTCATTAGAAAAAAAATAAATCAAGATTTGGTATCAAGATAGAATTTCTCTAAAGCTAATATGCACTGAAAATCAAAATGTGACTGACATAAAGAAAAATTGCAGTTTTCATTGTTCTCACACCCTTAGACACTGTAGTTTTGTGGAAAGGTCCCTTATAGGTGCTTTCCCTCCACACGTGTAAGATGGCTGCTTGGAGTGCTGTAAATCCTGCGTTGCTGGATGGACACCAAACTCTTAGGCGTTACACCACTGAGTTTCACAACATCATGTATTTCAGCCTAGCGGCCTGAAATCATTAAAATGACATTACACTACTTTAATTGTTTTGGATCAGCTCTTCTTGTTAATCGTCATCTGACTAAACCAGGACTACCCATGTAAGAGTTTGCAGAATTGGCTTTACATAGCTCCTGCAGTACTAACCCTTTGAAGACTGCTGTTGTCAAATGCTGTTCCCAGACAACATGGAATAATTCAGTGAGAAATGATGGATGAACGCCAGATGACATAAAGTATCAATGATTTTTTTTTTTTTTATTCCAGTCTTTGAACCATGTGTTAATTGCAAAAAGATGTGTAGGATTGGTGAAAATGTGGAAAATGCAGTCCGCTGGGCTATTCTGTACACTGATAAAATCTCTATAGAACTAAGACATGTGTCTTAATTTAATCTTATAATTGCCAAAGGCAGTTCATAGGTTCCCTCCAATTCCCTTCACTTCTCTCCCAAAATTCATGGGCTGCAAAACCTGGCGTGTTTTCTGTTCTGCCAATTCGAGAAAGACTTGCGGAACCTTCGGGTTGTGACTAGCAATATCATCTCATGTAACACCAAAGGTACAAGATTTAGTAATGTTAGAAGAAAGTTATACTGTCAAATTACATCCTAACTGAAATATAGATCTCGGTATGTCAAAGTTCAAGGATGAATTCTTCCCATTTGGCACATTTAAATCAAGAGAATTGAATATAAAAGCTACCATTCTGACCTGACAGTATTTTACACAGGCAGCAAGGACTCAGGTAAGCTTGGTCTGTACTCTGCACTAGTAATTTTCACTAGGGAAGTTCTGCTTTGATCAGTAGATCCTTGCCCATATTATAGCTCAGTAGATCTTGACCATGTTCCCTCAAATGGAGAAAGAAATGGAGTAATTTTTTACTATACTCTTGTGGTGGATGCCAGGTGCCCCCCAAAGTTGCTCTGTCGCTCCCTTCCTCAGCTGGGTAGGGGAGAGAAAATGTAAGGAAAGGTTTATGGCAGGGAGATCACTCACCAATTGCCTTCACGGGCAAAACAGACTCAGCTTGAGAAAATTAGTTTAATTTATTACCAATCAAATCAGAGTAGGATAATCAGAAATAAAAATTAAACCTTAAAACACTTCCTCCCCGCCCCTCCCTTCTTCCCAGGCTTCACTCCTGATTTCTCTCCCTCCTCCCCACCAGTGACACTGGGGAANGATATCTGCTCCACCATCAACCCCTTCAATGGTCTGCAGGGGGACAGTCTGCCTCACCATGGTCTTTTCCATGGGCTGCTGCAGCGGAATCTCTGCTCTGGCGCCTGGAGCACATCCTCCTCCTCCTTCTGCACTGACCTTGGTGTCTGCAGAGTTGTTCCTCTCACATCTCACTCCTTTCTCCAGCTGCAATTGCTCCTGTTTTGTGTTTTTTCCTCCTTCTTAATGATGTTATTGCAGAGGTGCTACCACCATTGCTGATGGGCTCAGCCTTGGCCAGTGGCAGGTCCATATTGGAGTTGGCTGGCATTGGCTCTGTCAAACAATGGAGAAAGCTTCTAGCAGTTTCTCACAGAAGCCACCCCTGTAGCCTCCCTGCTACCAAACCCTTGCCACACAAACTCAATACAACTTTTCTTTCATCCAATTTCTTTAAAATGCATAAAAATCCTTTTAGTTACAAAACTATGGACAGGAACATATATATATGTAACTATGTAAACTCTGAGACATGCAAAAGTAGCTTCTAAAAGCTTAAAAGACAATATTAGGACCTCTGCTAAATCTCTGCAATTTCAGTATGTGTAAGATTACAAGAATAACTGTAGTGATGGTGAAAATTAGTAAATCATGTCATTATTGCTATGTATTTGCTGTATGTCACCCTGCTTAATTCAGTCTAAGAGTAACACAAATACTTCTGCTAAGCCCAGTTATAGGTTCAAATGCCTAATATTTTTTCTCAGAACAATGCTTTGGAGAGGGGCTGTGTGTTCCAGAAATGAAAATCAATATTATTAGTTTAAGCTCTGTAACTGTCTCTGCTACCTGGCTTTAAATTGCCACAATTTACTGAGGAAATAAAAGCATATGTGGCTTCCTCAACTTTTCTTCCATATTTTCCTCATCCAAAACACAGTCATCACAATCAGTTTACTCCCATCCCCAGACATGGCATCATTCTGCCAGGAAACAAACAGTTTCACATGAATTATAACTGATCCCATAGTTTAGATAATAAAATCTCAAGTACTTTAAGGCAACTACTCCAACAGCAATAGGAAGAAGAAGGAAGCAGTGTGATGAATAACTCTATCTGAATGTGCCTCTGATGCAGCTGGTCACTCACAGCCATCCTGAAAGGTAGATTTTTGGTTGTTAGCAAAGTAAGGTGAAACACCACCATAGAAAACTAGTTGCTTTAAGGGGAATGAGACTAAATTAATCTAGTTTGTAATTTATTCATTATAAATCATTTTCTCAGCTCAAACCATGTTTTTTATTAGTGCCTCTTGTTACATCTATTAGAATATTGAGATGATGAATGCAGCGCTGAGAGGAAGCAATATGTCTGGTTTTGTTTGTAAAATAAATGCTTTCCAAAGCTCTGTATGTGAATCCTGGAAAAGAATGGTTTTGATTTTCCCTTGAGAAATGGGCTGAAGCATTTTTTGTCAATAGGCGTCCTTTTCAGATAGAAACCTAATTCATTCTGGCCCTGCTGAATGGTTTCAGAGCCATGCACCCTGGCAGCAATAATACTGTCAGCTCTACTCTCATATTAAATTCACACTTGAGGAGCTGCAGATGATGAATTTCAGATTTCTCTAACCCTTGATGCTGTTTTCGGATTTTGAGTAAACTAAAGCAAAAGCTGCTTGTGGAAGGAAGTCGATAAAGAGTCTGTGGATAAGAGTCTGTCAATAAGGGTCTGAGCCTTGGGGGCACAGAGTAAAACATTAAATATATATATATATATGCATTGTATCAATTAATCTATTGGTAGCACAATGGCGTTCCTTTAGGCCAGCTTAAATCAGATATTTTAACCTTCTCTCTTTTCTTTTAGGTATGTTTCTGAACTACATATGTAATGTATAATCCTCAAAAAGAACTTAATTTAGGGTCAGTTAAATAAACCGAGGAGTGATGTGGTAGTCCAAGTCCAGGACAACTAAGACATTAAGTAAACGTCAGTTTTAATCCTAAACTTTAGAAAAAACCCCAATCTTTTTCTCCAGTTTTGTATGCATTGATATCAGTGGGGGGGTGCGAGGGAGGCAGTTGCGGTGCCTTGTATGTTTATACGATGTCTTGAACATTTAAAGAAGAAGATGTGCCTATTCAAGATGCAAACACGATTGCTTTACACAGTGGCCTTGAGTTCTGCATTTACTTTTCTAGAGAGAGCATCAGAATGAAATCCCAATGGTCAAATGTTTGAGATCCGAGTAGGAACTGGCACGGGAAGCGCAGCATTCAGCTCTGGTTAGGAGTCAGAGAAGCGAGTAAGGGGCAAGTCTGGCACAAAGGGCTCAAGCACAATTCAGAAACAGAGGTCTTCCACAGAAGAATTTGTATCCTGTTTGATCTTTTTTTGTTGTACATATTGGCATGGCACTACTAGCCTGTATACAGCTTTCCTAGCTCAGCTGGCATAGTTACTCTCTCTTGAGCATAACTAAGTTATGAAAACAGAGGTAAGGTTTTGGGCTTTCCCATTCACCAAGGAAAACAGAAAGAAAAGACGTGCTGAGAATATATGGTCACCTTACAGTTCTGCTCAGCAACATGGTCTTTTTTTTTTCCCTTCTCAATACAAGCCACAAACTCGCCCAAACCTTTACAATGTCTGTTCAACTGATCTGTCCATCAGAGATTTCTTCAGAACTGTACATTGCAATTTATTACTGAGGAATTAACTTCCAAGCCTTGCCTCATCATAGGAACGTGGCTGGATCTCAAGTGGGTTCTACCTAGAGGTTTTACTTTCCCCCTTAGGCCTCTTTCTTTTCCTAGGGCTATACCCTGTTCCTGATTTACAGGATCCAGTATTTAGGCAGAGTACACGTATATGTTGAAGTCATTATGATGAATAGTAAAAAAGTGTAGCTTTCAGATTGCCAATTAAGTCTAAATTAAATAACTTTACAATATTCACTATTTAATGTGGCTTGTTCAAGTGAAGATTAAAATAAATATGACAACATCATTGCAGCATGATCATGGAGAGGATTATACGACTTGTTTCAGTTTTGAGGAAATTAGACTCAGTGGGAGAAGAAAAAAAAATCCTCAGCCATAAGAACCAGCTGTAGCACTAAAACATGGATAATAAAATCAATTCCCAATTAAAAATAAAAATTGTAAGTGTGTGGGGAGATGTTTTCTTGGAGTTTGGGTGGGGGGAGGGTTGTAGATCTGTGAAGACGCAGATCAGGCACATCAGAAAGTCCTCTGAAACTATCCCCTTTGAACCTGCTGTGGATGCTTCACATCTGCTTCTGGGCATCAATCTTGGTATCTTTCCTTTCACAGTGTTCAGTCCAAGCTATGATGCTGCCTTACAAATCCAGCCACCAGAGACACAAACCCAATATGTTTCTACTTATTTTAGCCCTAACATCATAGAATCTGGCTTCTCACCAGCGTGTCAGAAATACCTGGAAGTACTGTCAGAAGATGCAATGTCCAATTGTATTATGCATTAAAATGGGAAACATTGCAATTCACATGATAGAAAATTGAAAGTATCTAGAGAAGACTTTACTCAAAGCACCAGATTCAGGCAACCCCAAGCACTGAAGAAAGCTAGGCAATTGTCTTAAACCTGGGAGCAGCCGGGTTCTCTACACACCACAGATGTAAAGATTTTGCAAAGTGACTAAACGTTTCCTATTGCACTGCAGGCAACAGGTGAAGGAAGCTCAGAACCAAGCACAGGAGCAAACGCCGTACTTGCCAATCCAATAGAAGTCTTTCCTACGCCCACCAAGGAAAATGTTGCAAAGGTAAAGAAATCACAAAAGAAATGAACAAAAAAGGTTCCTGTATGCTGAGATGGCCTCAAGCAGCACCAAATGTAGGGAAACTTCAGAATACGGAACAGGATTGTCACAGGTGTTTGTAGCACTAGGACATTAAAAAAAAAAAAAAAAGAACAAAAAAAAGGATTTCCTGTCACTGAAATCATTCTCATTAATGGATGCTTGAAGCACTCCTAAAAAACAAGACCTATAGATATCCTGGGTTAAAGTGGTGAATTGCAGCATTCCAGGATTAAGCATCACCACTGCACAGTAACAGCCAGCAGAAAACCGCTGCATTGTAGTTCCTGCTGCACCTTTTACAACACGATCACTCATTCACTCTCCTCAGCCTGACTACAGACAGAAATGGAGCAGCATCAGGACAATACTTACTCAACAATTGGCTCTTCTTTTGTGGTTTTCTCCCTCTCCACATTGTAGCAGTATGTGGTTGTTTCTATTATTTCCTGATCTGAGTCCTCTCTATGCGAAGAGATGTTGCTAATGGCTAATTGTATTCATGAAATTCTAGCAGGGAATGCATTTCAGCATGAAATACTCTGTACATCCTGCATTTATTCTTAATCAGGAAGCTGAGCTTCTAAGGAAGTGTGCTGATACATCTCCTTTACTTTTATGTCTGGCACCTTACAAAAAAAAAAAAAAAAAAAAAAAAAAAAAAAATGGCAAGA
>VXBL01006293.1:267632-284042 GCA_013400195.1 Aramus guarauna | reverse complement strand
AAAAGAAAGACTGGCAAGATCTCAGTCTTTACTAGACTGAGATTTTAACTACTTCAGAGCCTTGTGGTAAGGAAAGATGAATCAGTTTGACGAAGAAAGGCATCCTCGTCCTTCATGCTCTACATGTGGTGAAATCTGGTAGCCCTCTGAGGGTGGAATTTCAGAGCAATGTTATTTCTGATTTCAAATGCAAGCAGGAATCTGAAAATGCTGATATCACCAACCTGCTCAAAACTGAAAGACTGTATGGTAAGATTTCTTATTCTGCCAGCTAGATTTCCTGATCGCGAGAACTTCAGTTGCAACACTGAGGTTGATCCATACCTCTGTATCTCTTGTGGTTCATGCATCCCTAGAGAGATGTGCATGAAATGAGCTATTTAGCTCCCTTTTCAAGTCAGGCCTTTTGAATCTCTCAAAAGTTATTCAAAGACCCCAAAAGTCAAAAAGCCACTGAATCTTAGCAATTTCACTGGAACTATGCTGTCATATACCAGCTTGCATGTAATTGCTGGTTTGGGTTTTGGACCTTCCATAGCATGCCACACGATTACTGAGACTAGAAAAGTATTTTTCTTAATGAAGTGGATATCAACGCAACCTGGTAGTCCCTAGCAAAGAGCAAGGTTCTAATACAGATTCTTATGAAGTCACAGGGAAATTTGCTATTGATTTCTATGAACTTCACATCAGGCCCTCAGTTAGGAAAGAGTTGAAGAAAGCAGAAATGGAGGTTTTCCTTAGTGTGAAGCAATGGTAGTTCTGCAGGTATGCTGCATGCACCAGCTTTTTTTTTTTTCCCCCCTCTTTTTGACTAAAATATTAAAAATAACTTGTAATTTACAGAATTTATGTATTAGAGCATATTTTTTTCCTGCCACAATTCATGTTAAAGCCTAGCAGATTTCTATCTGCAATATTTGCTTGAGGCTTATTTGGTTTTATATGGATGCAAGTTGGCAAGATTATGATCAACAAGTTGTTGTATTCTGACGTGGGCATGAACTGACCAAGTTAGAACCTGCTCTGTCAGGATGGATTTGAGCAACCCTTAGAATGTGTCTTTTAACCCGCTAAATTAGTCCAGTTCATTAATATTTATTTGCACAGAAATCTAAAAAGAAAGATACTATTTAGAATGGCAAAGGTTGGTGGGAAAGTTTTTACATATCCACTATTTGAAATGGAAAAGCTGGTATTGGGTGGGGAAATGTGCGAGTTGCCTATCTGGCAACCATCACAGATGGATGCCCTGGGTTTCAGTGTTGGACACCACGCAAACACGTCCCTGCTGTCGGTGTGAGTCTTGCCTGTTATGGTGAGGGACTGCAGGTAACGTGGAAGCCAAAGCTGCTACCTCTTTCATAAAAGATTTTCTTAAATAAGCTCCAATAACCACCAGAAGAGTGGAAACAAGCTTCTAATAACATCACATGCCTTCAAATTTTAATATTTGGCCCTGATAACATGTATGGCAATTTTTAGCTCTGAACCTTTGGGTTCAGCTATTTTTCTAAGCGGGGGGCTCTTTATCCATAGCCATTCGTTAATAGGTGGCAGTATGTTATTGTATCAGATGGGACCGTACAGCAACTTAAAAAAGTCAGAAAACCGTTTCAATACCAGCATAGGTTGGTAGGGGCAATGATATTGTGTGCCATTGGTACCTAGTAAAGTACTTAAAAGCAAGTGAAGAAATAACTGGGTATTTACAAAAATGTATCCTGCATGCAGAGAGCTGCATATGATGCAACTACCTGTGTACATAGCTGCATCTATTATGCCCTTCAGTGCTGATCCAGAAACGCAAATCGATCGGAAAGCATCTAGAGACTGAGACGGGGGGAGCTGGAACGCGCAGTGTTGCAGTGGTGGCAAGTGGGCCACTCGCTCAGCTGAGAAAGAGGAGGAGGGGAATGAAGATTTGGGCTGCCCCAGAAAGACCCCACGCAACTTCCAACATTTAGCAAAAACTAATGGGAGATGTAGGAAGCTACAGCTACTTCCCTGCCACTTGCTTAGGGCAGCAGCAGGTCTGAGCCATTGCGTTTTGATTATCTAATAGTGCTATTTCCACTGGATGATTTGCCATGCTGCAGTAACGCAGCCACCTCACATATACATGATGATGCATTGTCATGAGTTCGTCTTAAGGCACAGACTGGGGAGGGAAGAATATAGACAGTGCGAGTGCTTGCACACGGTACAACCCGTTATCCTCATAGCTGCTCCTGAAACAAAACCACAGCTCTAGATAATCTATGCTTTGGCTGATAATCCTATTAGTATTTATGGGAATTGCTGTGTAAAGTTACACATGGTCTTCCTTGCCAAAGGATCAATTTAATGTTCTGCCCTTAAGGTGCATCAGTTGTCTGAATAGTTTCCTCTTTATAGATTTGGGCAATATGAGACTGCATTTTCAGATATTCCTGGCTGGGATCCAGTCCAAGATTCACAAACGCATTGATTCAGAGAAGGAAATGAAGGAGATGGAGGGAACAGGGGGAAGTACAGACCTGATAGTCTGTGTCAGATAGATTGAATCCATCTTCTATTACCTGCGTTGGAGAGACTATATCAAAGATATGTTTAAGAAATGGCTCTGAATCACTGAGCTCTGTTTCTAAGTAACCAGGAACCTTACGTTGCTGTGATGTTTATCGACCTTTTAAAATTCTTCTTTAGAAATATACTTATGATTATGTCAACTACTCACCAAATTGGCACCTGTCAAAATGAACCTAGCTTTGGTGTTGAAGCAGGCTTCCTTCTTCTTCCCATCCCATCATCCTTAAGCATCAGTTTCATTCTCTAATATTTCAGATGGGTTAATCTACTCGGTGACTCTTCCTCAGGATCTGGACTGCCTTTTTTTTACAATTTCTGGACCTGAAGTGGAATTGCATTCAGGAATGGTGCCCAGTTTGCGTGTTCCCACTGAAGCTAAATCATCTTCACTTTTCCGTTGTAAGCTTTTATCTCAGCTAAGGCTGGGAAAGTCCTGATATTCAGTCTCATTTCACTCGTTTGCACAGTGCCCACAGCTCTAAAACAAGAACAATATAATTACTGACAAATTAATAAAAGGAGGAGATATGCTGGTACACAGATGATATTTGCAGGGAGGGGAGACTGTTATGAGCCGTTAGACCATAAACCAGTCCATCTAGGTCTGCTCAGAAACACACAGGTTTTCACCAGAATGGCTGATTCTTTCAGACAGAAATATTTTCTGTAGATTACGTGATTTCAGTGGAATTTGTACAGGAATTCTGCTAGAAACTTATCTGCTTTCCTACCATTCTGCCCAGCTCCAGGGTCGCCCTCTGTGTTGATGGACATGGGGAGAATGGAAATGCTTGTCTCTCCGCAACCTGAGATCCAGAGTGACCTTTGTGTCCGTGGCCCTGGGGTTTTCTTTCCTTTCATAAAAGGAGAGATGTCATTTCATGAAGAGATAATGTTGATGTTCATCTCTGCACAGGACAACCCTAGTTTTCACCATAACCCAGCTCCCCTTCAGATGCAGAAATAAATTCTCTCAGCTCAGCTCTCCGCTGTGTCTCACCTCTAGCTCTTCAAAATGGGGAAAAAAAAAGCAGAATTTGGTGCCTAACCACTTAGCTGCAAGAGCACAGCCAACCCACTCAAGAACTTTATATTAGTACAGGAGAAAAAAAGGAAAAACAACCCCTGCCAGCTGTTGCTAAATAGTATGTGGAAAAATCAAACCTTTAAGATATATTTGTGAGGTACAGCTGAGCTATCTGTAATATATACCACATGCTGCCTGACATGGTGCCAAGGTTTTAAAGAAACCTCTAAAAATTTGAGATTATGTTTTTCTTTTTTTCTAATCCTTCTCTTGCTCGTGCTTCGTAGTGGATTAGGTAAAAAAGTCTTTTCTACCATCTTAACGTATGTTAGTGGTAAGGGTAAGTATTATAATCTGTTGTCCAAACATCTGATGGGTTCGGTATTTATACTTGCAAGGGTAAATTTCATGCGAGGTGTTTTCTTTCTCCACAGGTATTTGCTCCCTCACATCTGTGTTGATGTTGCCTAACTAAGAAAAGATATCTTGCAGATGAACACATGCGTATTTCTCCTCTGACTAATTGTTGTTGCCACCAGAGCTGCATATTCACCCTCTGCTGGAAACCGAACTGTTTCCACCCTCTGGAACCTGAACTATGATTAGACTTAATCTCGTGGCACTTCATCCACACTGTGGTTCCTGCAAGGAAAGAAATTGCTGTAGGATGGAAAGGGCAGGACAATGATAAACACAAATACTTAAAAGCTCAAGGTCTGTCTTCAGCCAGATGAGCTATAAGTGGAAAATAACAGTGCTCTTTTAGAAAATACATTACAGCATCCTCTCTCTGGTGATGAAATACCGTGAACGCTGTTGTTACATATATCTGCAGTCAACTGGAATTAGCAGAATGGGAAGAGCAACTTAAATTTTGAGTACCGATTCCACAGCACCCCAGAAGCAAGTGGAAAAGCTGGCATGCAGGGTGGGATTGGGAGGGGAGAGGGGGGAAAGTGTGTGGGAGGGGTGGTAAACGAGAAAGAGAACTAAAAAATCTAATTTTGATTAAAAAGTGTTCCTATCTGTTATTGGGGGTTACATTTCTGAACTATTTTTATTGACTTTCACGAATGTAAATGCGTATTTTCACATGTTGCCAGAAGAGTCTGTCCTGTCTCTCAGTCCAAAACAACCCACTCCCTTGATGGTGACGGGCAGAGAGTGGCCTCTCATGGAGACTGCAAATGCGTCTGCGCTGATTTCTCCATTAAGTAACAAGCTCAGCCCAGGACATTTGAAATCTCTCTCTGAAACTGATGAAAATTTAGTACTTCACTAAAATGGCTACTTTATCAATGGCAGGTTGTTTTGGGTTTGTGTGGCAAAGTTTTGGTCGTGGGGGGGCTACAGGGGTGGCTTCTGTGAGAAGCTGCCAGAAGCTTCCCCTGTGTCCGACAGAGCCAATGCCAGCCGGCTCCAAGATGGACCCACTGCTGGCCAAGGCCAAGCCCATCGGCAAGCGTGGTAGTGCCTCTGGGATAATGTAGTTAAGAAGGAAAATCCTGGAAGAGCAGCAGCTTTTGCAGCCAGAGAGAGGAGTGAGAAAATTTGAGGGACTGCAGACACCAAGGTCAGGGCAGAAGAAGGGGAGGATGTGCTCCAGGCGCCGGAGCAGAGATCCCCCTGCAGCAGCCCATGGAGAAGACCATGGTGAGGCAGGCTGTCCCCCTGCAGCACATGGAGGATGATGGGGAGCAGATATCCACCTGCAGCCCATGGAGGACCCCATGACAGAGCAGGTGGAGGCACCTAAAGGAGGCTGTGGCCCCGTTGAAGGGACCCACGCTGGAACAGTTCATGAAGAACTGCAGCCCATGGGAGGGACCCACATTGGAGAAGCTGGTGGAGGACTGCACCCCGTGGGAGGGACCCCACACTGGAGCAGGGGCAGAGTGTGAGGAGTCCTCCCCCTGAGGAGGAAGGAGCAGCAGAGACAACGCATGATGAACTGACCACAACTCCCATCCCCTGTCCCTCTGTGCTGCTGGGTGGGAGGAGGGAGAGAAACTGGGAGTGAAGCCTGGGAAGAAGGGAGGGGTGCGGGGGAGGTGTTTTAAGATTTGGTTTTATTTCTCATTGCTCTATTCTGTTTTGCTCGGTAATAAATTAAATTAATTTTTTTACCGAACTCAGTCTGTTTTGCCCATGAAGGTAACTGGTGAGTGATCTCTCCCTGTCCTCATCTCGAGCCTTTTGTTATATTTTCTCTCCCCTGCCCAGCTGAGAAGGGCAGTGACAGAGCGGCTTTGGGGGGCACCCGGCATCCTGCCAGGGTCAGCCCACCACACAGGTCCGTCCTGTAAAACATCTGAAAAGGTACTCAGGGTGAAGAAATGCTTTCAGGTTATCAATGTTGCCTCCAATTAGCAACACTACTACATGCAGAAATGCTTTCTGGGCTGTTTTCCTACTCCCAGCTGTCTGTTACAATGGCATCCAGGCAGCTCTGAAATCCTTGGGTTTGTTTCATTGATGTATGTGTGCCAATGTAATAGTAATAATAAAAATAATAGGTTGACATGGGCAGGCTATCATAATCCCACAAAGGCCACTTTTCCTATTGGAAGTCTCAAGGAAAAGACTGCCAACCACCCTGCCTGATTTCCCTTTAAGGCACTTTGGTACCATGGTGATGAATGCACAGAGAGGATCAAACATTGCTTTTCTATCAGATGTGATGTCAGAATCCTTTCAAGCAAGAAAAAAAAAAACCCAAAACCAAAAAGGTCCATGCCACTAAAACACTTAAAAAGTGCAAGGACATCTTTTCATTGCACAGTCTGACTGTGAAGCCCATTTACTATTATTTCTTGTTTTATTTGCTTGGAAAACTTCCATAAAATCTATAGTTGCATGTAAAAAAGTTAAAAAAAAAAAACCAAAAACAAAAACAAACCCAAACAAAAAAAACATATCCTGAAAAGACTGCTCTGCAATGGCAGTGTATCGAGAACAATGGTCACGGGAAGAGCATTTAATAAAAGATCAGTCAAATGGCACTTTGTACGCACCGTGTCAGTGCAATGCAGCCACCTCCTGGGTGGGCCACACTGTTAAGCAGTGCGCATCAGGAACCCCGAACAGTGGCGAGAACCACCGTCGTGTATCCATCTAAACAGAAAAGCCTCTACAGGAGCCATTATTTTAAGAGATCCAAATCTGTTGACCATGGGTGGTTTATGCTGGTGGTTTGTTAATCGTAGCATGGATACAGATGCTCTCTCACCAGTCCTCTGTGCACCTTTGGTCCGGTCAGGCTTTTTAGCAATTTGTCCAGGAAGACAGGTGTCCTGGTGGCAGGAAATAGGTACTGCTGTCTTTGATGAGATTTGCCTTCCAGCTCGTATCAGGGTCCTCTTGTACTGACTACAATCCATCAGGAAAGAGGATCTTTGAGGACAGGAAGACAGTGGTGGTGGTGGCAGTGGGTTTGTTACCGCCCACAAACCGCTGGGTTTGCAGCAACTGAGCGGGTGGCGTGGCAACTTGCTTGCTAAGCACCAAGGCAGTGAAGCTCCACGCCTAGGGAGGGTACTTACGGGTGCAAGAACGAGCCCGCAGGTGTGTAGGTACGCTGCTACCAGTGGTAGGGAAGGGCAGGAAGGTAAGCTGTAGGATAAGGTCTGGGTGTCAAGAACGAGCCTCAAATACAAGACCTCTATCCTGACTTTTTTTTCGAATACTTCTAGTTTCCTGGGAGGGACCCTGGGGGCAGGTAGAGGTCCTGAGTGCCAGTGTGTGGATGAATCTTGGGATAGAAAGGAGGGGTTTATGCCCGTTCAGACCAGGAGACAGGAGTAACCTGTAAAGGATGGATGGGCTGTACCTTAAGAGAAACAGATCCAGTTTGCTGGTGCAGGAAAACAGGGCTAAGGGAGCTGATGGACATGGAAAATTCTTTTTACAGCTGGCACACTCCTCAGAAGGGATGTGGCTAATGGTCATTGGGTCTCTGCAAAGGCCAGAAGGGAAATAAATAGCACAATCACAATGAACAGAAAAAATCAAAGGGCCTACAATGCCAATACTGAGTGACAGAGCAAGGGCAGAACTCACGAGTGCACTTCACCAACCCCAGAAGTCTAACAAATGACACCGGGAGTCAGAGTGCTTGGCATCAAATGGCAATCCTGATCAAACTGGCACCTTGGGGATGCAGTGGGAGGAAGATAATCAATGGTAGCTCTGCCACGCTACCTGCTTTACAGGAATAATAGGGTGGGACATACAGATGGGGGAGTTACACTACATGAAGGACTACATGAACTATTATAGCAGAAATACATCATAGGAAAGAGACTCATTGTAGAATGCTTGGGAGTTGAAATACTGGAAAGGTAGTAATGCCATGATCAGGCTGATGATAAACTTTAGGAAATGCTCTCTCAGATCAGAAAACCTGAGAATCTCTGACTGTAGAAGTTTTAAGTTATCTCTACACAGAGTGAATAAATGCATCATCAGGATGAGACACAGAATAAATAATTTCAGGAAGCACTTCAGGAACCTTTGCTAGACTCCCCAAGGGTTGTGGGACCTAGTTCATGACATACAAGATAAAGAGTTGGTCTGTAATAGCACCCATGATGCTTCTAGGTTTCCCACTACAGTGGGAAAGAACAAGCCAAACAGAGTCAAGCCATAGCTATACAATTACAAATAAGAGAGCTGTGTAAAAAATGAAAAATTAGGGAATTGATAAAACGTATAAAAACAAATTCCAATGCCTTCCAGTAGCCTGGAGACTGTCCAAAGATACGTATCAGAAACCCAAGTAAATGGTATAGCACAAGTGAAAAAGAGAACAATAAAAACTCTAGACAGAAGTAGAAAATAGAAGAAAATAGGAAATAGAAAATAGAATAGGCTCAATAGAAGACTCAGGTAGATTACCATTGGAGAGAGGGAAAAGTCAATACTCCAAGACAGAAACGTGGCTGAAATGAGAATAAGAATGGCCATAAAGCAAGTTGGGTCAAATGTAAACAGGAGATTAAGAGGGCAAAAAAAGAACTTGAGGGACACGTTGGACTGGATGCTTATGCCGACAGAAAAAACCCTATGTAAATACTCAAAGGCAGGAAGTACTAGGAATTGTGAGGTGGCTGGATGACCAAGGTGTAAAATGGACAGGAATGAAAAAGCCACGGCAGAGAAGCGCAGTTAATTGTTTGCCTTTTTTTTTTTTTTTTTTTCTGATGAAGATGGTGGGGAGATGCCTACTCTTCTACCCACTCTGTGTAGCAAATAGGTCAGAGAGTCTAGCTTGGTATTAGGTAAACCAGCAGGAAGCATTAGATGAAATGAGTAAGTTAATGTTAACAAGTCACCTGGATGAGGTGAGTCTGGTATGAATGTGGCTGTGTGACATATCCCACACCTTGGCCAGCAATGCTGCAACACCACCAGCACACCTGCAGTCTGCCAGGGTAAGTCCCATCTGCAAATACAGCCCAGAGGAGGTTCTGGGAACTGCGGACTCATGAGCCTCCCTCCCACCCCTGCTAAGTGGGAGTCTGTCTTAGAAAATAAGATCTCAGAGCACTGGATGAGCACAACCAGCTGGGGAAGAGCCAGCATGGCTTCTGTGATGGGAAGCCTCTGCACCAGCCTGCAGGACCTCTGTGGGGGTGTCAGTAAGCGGGTGGACAAAGGAGATCCCATTGTCTTAGACTTGGATTTTCAAGAAGTCTTTGACAAGGTTCCACACTGAAGCTGTTTAAAGATGCTGAGCTGCCTTGAAGGCAAGCTCCTGCTGTGGATTTAAAGAATAGAAAACAAAGTGTTAGCTTAATGGTGACTTCTTAGGATGGACTGCTGAAGGGCTCACCAAAGAACCACTTCTAGGATCACTTTTTTTTTCAATATCTTCACCGATTCCCTGGAGAAAGAACACTGAAATCTCCAAAATCACGGAGGCAATGATAATCTTTCTAGTAGAAAAATGCCATCCTGATGGTGATGACCTTACAAAACTGTGTGTGTGTGTCTGTGTGTGTGTAAGGGGGGACAGATGAGTTTCAGACTAGATAAATCCACCCTGAAGGTAGGTTAAGGATCTAGGGTGAAAATAATCTAATCCATATGTACATGATGGTGGACTTGGAACTTGCAGTTATAACTCAAGAAGGATCTTGGAGTCATCACTGACAGTTCTCTGAAACTGGCTTTCACTGGCTGCCACTAAGACAAGGAATTGCACCAGGTGCATCACTGGTCTGTGCAGTGTCAACTTTTATTAGTCCCTCCAGTAATGTGAGAAAGATGAAAGCCATCTTTTGTAGTCTCTCTTCAGAAAGGATTGAACATCTTCCAGTGCTACAGTTACGTATTTTAAAGAATATAAAGTTCAGCAGGACCGATTAGTCCATTAAGACAAGAGCATGGAGTTCTTCCCATTAAAAAGGAATACAATCAAAACCTGAAGTTTGGACTCATCATTCAAGCTGCGGTACCAATGCACTTTAAAGTAGACTGTAGTAAGAAAATTAATATTCCTGTCCCTTGCCTTGGCACTCCTCCAATTGCATATTAAGCCTGTGGGCTCGTAAAGAACAGACTTTCCACATAAATATACATCACATATAATTCACTATGTGAGGCTGATTCTTCTAACATATAAATTTTAGTCCCGTTGATCAATGATCATGTCTCTTGCCATTCTGCATTATCCGTCACCATCCCAGGGATGTTTGCTTGCCAAAAGCAGCCGTCAGTAAGCAAAATGCTGCTAAAATGCTGCAAAATGCCCTGGGCTTTTGTTCCTGACTTCAGCCCTGATCTCAGAAGAGGAGACTTTTCAGTGGGGTTGAGGGGGTTTCCTGTAGATCCTAGGGACAACCAGGCCCTAGGCTGGATGGAGCCATTTCTCCAGTACTTCTTGGTTTCCCCTTCCCAGAAGAGTCCCCATACTGCCTTACATCTCTAGAAATGATGCAGGGGAAAAGTTAAGGTGGTGGACAAAGCTCTACCACTGAGTATGGAGCCTGCTTATCTGCCCAGATAACGGAAGATGCTGTCAAAGATTGCAAGTACAGTACCTATGAAATGGCACTGGCAAAAGGGAACACCTAGGGGCTGAGTCTACAACACTGTGCCTACTGTGATAAAGTATTTAGCACAATTCCCATTCAGAAATAATTCATGCTGATCAGCTGCACTGGCATCACTCTTGATGTTCTGCATGCTGCTCTTCCTCCATGCAGTCATTAACTGCTTTAAGCTTGTCTAACCATGCTAATAATATGCAAAAAAGGGTTTGATTTACAGGGCTATCTTCTCAATATAGACATTTTCAAGTTCATTATCACTTCCAGAATGTGGCTCCAAGTGAGTTAAAAACTTCAGCTCATGAATATGGTTAATAAAGCTCTGTATGCCGATGAGCTGGGCTTCTGCATTTAGAAGGCAAATAAAAAGCAAGCCTAGGTGAATCAGCATATGCTATACTACTGCGCTATCTAGATCTCATACAGTGACACTATTGACTCCTACTTAATCATACAAGATGACAGTACTGAAAGGCGATAAAAAGGAAGAAAGGGCATTTGTGAGCAGGCCACAAATCTAAAAGCTGCTGCTGTTCGGCTGGGGAAGGCATGCTGGACAGAGAGGCTATCATTCCCTTTAAGGTTACACAGGATTTATGACCACTGGATTTGGACCATCAGGTCCACTTTGTTATTTCTTCGACCTTGCATACAGCTCTGCTTGAGCTGCAAAGGCTACACCTTGTTTTCTCTTGGCCAAAAATCCTAGGGGCTTGACACTCAGCTAGAGCCTAAATGTGGTTGCGGACAGGCTGTGGGAGCAGAAGTGGAGTGGGGCAGATGGAGGGACTGTGCATGAAACCAGGAGGAGAGCTGGGGAGGCAGCGGTGGAGAGGCAGCCGCGTGGCTGCCACGGGTCCCCCCAAGCGGGTGCCAGAGGGAGCGCGTGAGCCACGGAAAGCACGTTCCTGCGGCTCCAAGCAGGAAGCCTCAATGCTTCCCACCCATATGGTGCCCGAGCTAATATTAGAAGCATTCAGCTTGTGCGAAGTACCAGCTCAGGGACACCTAACGAGGCTGCTCCTAAGAAATGTGAAACTCTTCATCCGCTTACCCCCACATGCCATCTGCCCGGTCCGTCGCCCGTGCAAGGGCAAGCTGGAGTAGTTCCAGAGCAAACAGCCTAGTGAGCATGGAGAGGGTAGAGGGGAGGGACCCCAAGGGTCCTGCCGGCATCATTTGCCACACGGGCATCATGACTGGTGTCCGTGTTTTCTGAAACACCTGCCTTGATACTACTTACTGAAGGTTGGTTTTCTGTTACAGTGGCAAATAGTTTGGTCTGCCCTGTCTTGTTCCTATTGTGGGCTAAATTTGACTTCAAGACAGTTTGTGTGTTTGCTATCAGTTGTGGACAGAAGTTGGTGTTTTTTGTGAGTGATCTCTAAAGTTTTAGAGGTCTCGGCCAAACTGTAACAAGTTTTTGGATGTAAGAAAGCAAGTTCTGTCTCCAGGTGAGGCACTGTACTAAAATAGTCAAGAAACAAGCAGTGGTTTGTCCCTGCTGAAGCCATTTGAATGTACTGGGTCCTTGCAAAGATGAGTATCTTCGGTAAATAAATGACTAGGAGACATTGTTAGAATGTAAGCTTAGAGATTGCTACCCAAGGGACTGATCTGATGACTGAATCAGCAGGGTTTCTCTGCGTTATAAAGTCTTCAAATATAGAACTTAAACAACAGACAGCAGAAAGAGCAAAGCAATCAGGTAATGGCATGCCAGCCTCAAAGATCAGCTGCAGTCAGAGCCCTTCCAAAAAGCTAACCTTTTGGGGAGAACATCCCCAGTGTTGTGTGGCCCTCCAAGTTGTAGAAGAGACCTTGGTCCCTACTGCAAGATTTCCTTTTCCTTCTCATTTATCTCTTTCTTGCTGTAACCTTGATTTGTAGCTGTACTCCAGCTAGGGCACGTCAGACAGGAAGATGAACAGACATGCAAGAATGCTGAGGCTTTTTGCAATACTTTCACCTTGGCCAAGGAGGAGGACCGCCTTTCGAAGCCTGCTGGATATTTGTTCATAAATTGTTGCTGTTGTATTAATGAAGGAATTCCAGTCTAGTCTTCAATGGCTGGATAAAATAGCTAGTCGTGGCACAGTACAGAGAAAAGCAAAAGCCCTGTGTACATGATTACTAAGAAATAAGAGAAGCAAAGAAGTTAAAAAGGAAGTAAATCAAATAAATTAACATCTGCTTGAGAATCAGGCACCAACTCCATAGCTAGAAAATGCTGAAGTGGCTACAGTTCATATTTGCCTGAAGCATTTGGTTGGTTTTTAGGAATAACTCACCTGCTTCTTCAATGGACTTTTAGAACATTAAGCAACTACTCTGTAAATATTATCCTCTAAAGACCAACTGGGACTCTTTTCCTGCAGACTGCAAACCTTTACACATTCAGTATGCAGGGGTCTCGGACTGCACAAAAGTGCTTTCTCTTACCATACTACTTTTTTTTTTCCTCCAAACCCCTTAAGCTGTGCTGCAGATTTCATTTTTTGCTCTGATAACCTTGAGAAGTGCTGTTAAGGCAACTAATGAATTAAAACAGGGAAGATAAAGATGTGCATATTCCTGAGAATATTCTCAAGAGATTCACTTTGAGATAGTAGCCCAGGGGAATGAATGCCTTGGTCATGCAGAGCTCGGGAGCATCCAAGATGTAACTGGTACAAAATAAAACAGTGAGAAGCAAAGATTTATTAAAGGTGCAAGGTCTTAGCAAGAATGGAATGCTAATGAGGGAGGAAAGCCCATAAACTACTCCTGTAATGTTGCTTTTAGACAAAAACAGAGAATGGCATCTGATCAAATATATCAAGGCAACCACTGCCTTTTAATCTTCTTATGGTATTTTTTTGTGTGAAGATTTGAAAGATCTACGGGAAAATTGTTCATAAGAACTACCGACCATGCGGGGCACATTAAACTGGATGCTCCCGACATGATTTAATGCATTTGTACAACCCGCAGTCCTAGGCATGGTGACTTCCTGCACTTGCCACTGGACATCAACCAATCTAGGCAGTCAAAACAGGATTATTTCCTCACAATCGATGAGCCAGTAAAATATTATACAGAATATCAGGGGATTTATTTATTCTCTCTGCTTGAATGTTTTGTGGTTAATAGCTGCAGCTGTCACAGATGGGCATAAATGGGCTTGGAAGTTCAAGAGCCTGCATGCTGGAATGCCTCGCTTAAGTGGGCATGCGAGAACGTGAGCTGTGATCCACTCCTGCTGACGCAAACTGCAGGAAGAAGACGTAAAAAGTTATTTTGCTATCAGATTTCCTTTGGTTCTTTGCTAGAGTTATCAAAGGGCTTCTTTTACTTTGCTTGGAGTTTGATGTCCTAACAGGGCTGGTGTCAAGGAACAAAGCCTAGGCTTTGGGCTACTCTATGGAGCTCTGGGAGCTATTAGCCATCTTGGGATGCCCTAGAAACAAGGCGATACAGGCAGCAGCAAAACAAGTGCACAGTGCAAGGCTATCTAACCATCGGTAAGTACAGGTGGATTGTAAACTACTCCATGCTTGGTGACCTCCTAAGTCTGGGTGACCTTGCTGTTGAGACATGATAAATGTTTTAGGTGGGCTGACTGCAGTTTCTGGCACCGATTTCCTGCATATGCGACCCCGAGTAACTTAGGTATGCACGTACAGCTTTGGCTGTAATCCTGCCCAAAGTACCTCAGCTATTCTTAATGGCTGTACTGGGATCGCTTATTGGAGCTATGCCACAGTACAGAAAGAAACAGATGATTCATGGGGCCAAAAGACAGAGTCATTTAAAATAAAACTTCAAAGGCATCTGGCTGATTTCTATATTTAACTGCCTAGTAACAAAGAATTTGAACAGCCGGACCATTAATTAAGAAGTGGACATCCTCCTGCAAGGACTGAAACATTTAAATCAGTTCTGGTCAGATATCTGAAAAGCATCTGCTCTCAGAAGAGGAGCCTCTGCTTCAGATTACAACTGAAGATAGGTGCCCAGACCCTGGGCCAAGGTGAGATGTTGCATTAGATCCTGTTCATTAGTTCTTGGTAGCTCCTCGGTAAAGAATTGCGTGCCTTCAGCTGAGCCACCTAATCCTCTCTTTGTGCTCTATAAACAGCTACGGGACTAAGCCACGATTGTACTGCTCCTCCCCTCTCCTATAAAATGCTGGTTTTCTGACAGGACCTGTGTTGCAGGAAGAACCATGGTGACTTAGGAGTTGGAAGAGTCAAGGACAAACTTAAGTGTAACATGCTCTCTCTCCCACAGCTAGAGCGGGCACGGCTGAGCTAAGCAGACAAGTAAGCAAACAAAAATAGACTGTACAATGAACTGTAGGACTTCTACTGATACCGGTCGGCCAGTCTCTAAAGCATTTGAGGATGACAGACAGAGCTCTGCACCTTACAGGTCACTTTTCCCTTCTCTGTGGGACAATGAGCCTTCTATGGGCAGGAAAGCAGATGCAGCCAGCAAGCGTCCTACGTTAATGATAAAGACAGACACCACCATTTAACAGGCACTTGGATGTGGGATCAATTTACAATACATCATTTGAGTAAAAATAGCAGCCCAGGTTTATCCTTGGTCTATAGTCTGTTCAAGGTAATCTCAGTTGGTACTGCTTAATACTTACTGGGGAAAAAAAAACCAACAACCCCTTGAAACAATTCTTCATCTGCTGTATTTTGAAAGCAGGCGCTTCATTAGTATAGTTTAGTTAAAACACAGTGACTTGAATAGCAGGATTTATTGAAATACCACAACTGCAATGAATTGAGGAAGCTAAGTATGATTGCACCTATGAAAGATGCCAGAAAATACCTGGATCTAGGAACACATCACTGAATATTTTATCAAGATTTTCAGTGCATATGTCATAAGCAAACCCAGAGTTGCCCTACCTTTTAAGGTGTTAATGGTGGTTAGCATAGTAAAACTGTGCAAGACCAAAGGCAGATCTTGTCCAGGAAAGCCAGATTGCTTTCATGTCTGTAAAGAGCAGAAATGTAAGGTTGGAAAGCTACCCAAGCCAGAAAAAAAAAGAAGCCAACATATCTATAGATGACTGTATGAGCCTTGCCAAATCATTAACAGGTGTTGGCAGGGATAGGAAATGTGAAATTGTTTTTGTGTGGTGGGATTTGATTGAGGTGGAGCGATGTAAGGCAAATTGGCCTTGAGGTTTACAAGCATGCCTTCTCTTCTAGTTTAAAAACGAACCACAAATAACTGAGGAAACAGAGACAAGGAGACCACACTCGGGCCTCAGCTGGTATCTGGGACTCCTCGCGTGTGTTGCGGAGCCAGACATCAGCCTACTGCAGGGGCAGAAACCCCCTCCGGAAGGCTGCAGCTGGCATGCCGAAGGGCACAGGCTCAGGAAGGCACCTTTTTCCTTCCCAACTTGCTGGAAAATGCCCCCATGGCCGAGCGCTAGCCTGGCCCACGGCACTTTCCTTACACAAGGCCTGAGGTGCTTGGTTTAACCATTTGCTGTAGAAATGCAACTTCCATTGGTCTGAGCCACTTAATTTTGTAATCTATCTGGATCTTCCAGGAAATCTTCATTTAAAAAAAAAAAAAAACCAAAACAAAACTCATTGAGCTGACAGAATAAAGAAGTGTTCTAAGGAGAAATGTTATGTTGTTACAAATTTCACTTTTTAAAGCATTAGGTTATTCTTTGCACCCTCTAAAGCTGCTCAAAAATGTAAATTCCCCCCCCCCCCCCCCCCCCCCCCCCCCCTCCCCCCC